>CAUYQV010076257.1:0-27245 GCA_963574575.1 Galagoides demidoff
CTCCCAGGGCCTTCAAGCATCATCTCTGTTTGTCTGTCTTGGGATCAGCCCGTCCTGCTCAGAAAAGTCTCTGTTAGAAGCACTTGGTTTTATGATTCATCTTAAAAAATAACCACCTAGGTAGGAAATGTGAAAAACAAAAGAGTAAGACTTTGGTAGGAAAGTGTTTTCTTTAGAAAACAGGAGTGACTATGACGGATAAATAGCTATAATAATGAACATGACAAGTTCAGTCTCTCTCTGCCTGTTTCCTTTCAGCTTCATTTGGACCAACACCATGTCACTGGCATTTTGCCAGAGAAGGAAGTGTGGGCTCCTGCTCTCAACCAGGAGTTACTCAGGGGGGACGAGAGGTCACAGTCGATACCCTCACCTGGACTCCTAAGGCCAGAGAACTGCAGCCGCTATTTCCAGAATTACTGCTGCTCAAACAAAACACCACAGTAACGATAACAGCAGCACAGGTGCGTCAGTGCAAATCCTCAGTTTTCCTTGGGACAGTTGGTAAGTAACTAATGCCACGTGCAATCATTTCAGGTATCTGTGGAACCTGGATCTCACCTCTTGGTTCCAGAATCGATTTTGCTGCACCATGCTGGGAGGCCCTGGACTGCGGCCCCACATGGTCGCTCCACACAGGTCTCAGCAGTTCAGAGCAGCGCGGTCTGTGACCACACGTGTCTGCGGGAGGCTCTTCACGTCACGCCCGGACAGGCCTCACTTTGCCTACGTTTTGATCATAGATCTACTTTCTATTTCCCAAGCAACCCGAAACATCCTTAAGTTCCCTTTCTCATGAAGCCACTCCTTCAACTACGTATTGACAATAATTAGGACATAATAACAACCCCTTCTTGTTAACTCTGGCATATCTTAAATGAATCTAATGTAATAAATACAAACTATTTTTACAGGAAAGGTGGGTTTGGGCTCTATCTTTTTAAGCGATTCCATCTTCCATGGACTCCATTTTCCATGGAATAGTTTCTTTTGCAGAATCATTTCCTTAAACACGTCCGAGGGCATCATAAGGAGCATGTTGGCTGATTCGAATGACACAAGCTTTAACGTCCTGTGTTTCACCCAAGTCAAGACCCCAGACTTTGGATGCTGCCACTGCACTGAGGCTTGCTGTGGTCACCTGGTGTCCACAGGGTGTTGGGCCCTGGGTTCCTGAGCTCTGCAGTAGGTAGGGAGTGATCGCAGTGTCAGTCTAGATAAAGCTACGGCAATTCCGCAAAGAATATTCTTAGCATCATCTCATGCTTTAGAAAAACCAGGACTCAGAAACGCAAGATAACTCTGGAGAACGAAAATCCAATTCTAAGTTTTCCTGAATCCAATGCCCATGGCTCATCTGAAATACCCTCTTCCCAGATGAGCAGGCCTGGAGAGCTGGGCACTGGCAGGACAGGGTGGGAGTTGAAGTGGGTGACACAGACAATGAGACTGGAATTAATGAACAGAGCACCCATTCTTCAGGAGACAGGAGCACACAGCCTGTATTTAGTAATGTTTATCTGCAATATCGTATAAAGACACAGATTTGAAGATTAAAGATTTATAGTAAGCCCAAATTTAACAGAAGAGCAGGCCAGTTGGCCTCTCCTTAAATCAAAGAAGATATCCCTTTTCAAATGAAATGTCCATTGAAATGCTAAAATGCTATGCAGATACAAGGGGCTCAGTTTTAACATTTCCAGAGATGCCAATACTTCTCAACATGTAGAAATTTATCACTTTACTTTTCCCACCACAAAGGAGGTGCTCAGTAAATATTTCTTCAGTTGAGGAACATTGAGTTTTTCTGATACATAAATCTGAATCTTGTCGTAGAAATCGAATGAGCCGTCTACCTGTAGAGTCTCTGCCCTTGAACACGTCGGTGAACACTGAGGTGGTGAGGGCAGCTCAGGAGAAGGTTCAGCACTTGCCTTGATGATAGAAATAAAGGAGAATGGAGAGATGACCTGCATTTTTAGCTTTAAAAATGGAAAGTTTAAATATATTAAGTAGGGACGTCAAAATCGATGATTCTACTGGGCCTGCCGTAGACGTGTTCACCATATGCGCTATGTGAAATAAGAAAAGCCATTTTTGAAATTCTTTTTTGGAAATTCTTACCTATTCCAATCAGTATAAAAATTGCTTATCTGTGGGAGATAAATCTGTAGTGAACGATGAAAGCATGATTAAATGTTCATGGAGACAGAAAATTCCTTTCACGTGTCGCTGAGGATAGAAATGAGATGCAGGAGGAGGCTGGGGTCTATGACACAGCATGGGACCGAGGCAGGTGTGGACCTTGAGGAGAGGCTGGTTCCATCATTGTAAGGTTTGTCCTCAAAAATGTGATGTTACAAGGGGTGGTTTGAGCTGCCTTGGTTGCCACACAAGCCTTCCTGCCGGGTGGGAGCCAAGTGAGGACCCTGCTAAGATAGGGGATACCACGGGCCCTTTACTGGGGGAAGAGAGTCCTACTAAACTTCCCTGTCCAGGGAGGTGATGTGAGTACCAGATGTTGGTGGACAGAGGGGACAGGCACTTTATCCGCTGTATGGAGACCTGTGGAACCCAGGGCCAAACAAACCAGGCATTTGGATATTCGGAACCTTCTACAAACCTTTGGGATACACATGCAAGTCTCTCTCTTTTTAAAGCTAAGCTGGTGGTCAGTGTTTCTAAGATAATATAGAGTTTATAGACTTGGCAACACTTACTATGTTAGCTTTACAAAATTTCATCCTACACATAGAATCATTAAACATATAAAGAGATAATTTTCTTCCCTTGTAGTTTTTGGCATTTTATGGAAGAGACTATATTCTCTAGTGGTGCACACATATTGAGAAATAGGTGAGCATCTCTTGCATGTAAAGAATCTATTATAATATACGAGTTATCACCATATGGAAATAATTTACATTGTATTCTTTCTTTTTGACCACAGTAACTGTACAGTTAACTTTCCAAACTGACACAGATTTGAAGGTAATAAGGACTGCAGAAATTTTGTATATATTCGGGAAACAAGATCTATGGTTAATGTTTCAGTAAAGCAGTGAATGATAATCAGACAGCTAAGATGATGCACTACAGCTCCCTGGAGGAGGCAGAGATGAGGGGCTCTGAGTCAGGTCTCAGCTGCCCAGTGGATGTGCCCACGTGATTTGTGGCCCCTTTGGAGTTTTTGGCCAGGGCTGGGTTTAAACTCACCACCTCTAGCATATGGGGCTGGCAGCCTAATCCTTTGAGCCACAGGTGCCACCCTTGTGGCCCCTTTGGAAAGGTAACAATTTCATGTCCCTAGCTTTTTTCCTGAAGAGAGGCTTAGAATTTCCACCTTATTCTCAAATAATGAAAGAGCCACAGCAGACAGTCCCCGGCACAGCCCAACTTATAATCCCCTGTGGGAGAGAGGGGGGGAGCAGCTGTGTTCCTCACCTCCCACCTTCCGTGTCCCACCAGAGGACACAGGCAGGTAGTGGCCAACGTGGATTCTGAAGGGTGATCACCAACAGGGAGGCATCCTGAAACGGCCCTCCTGCTCCTGGGCCAGCCTCAGCCCCCATCCTCGCTTCCAGGTGGAGAAATGCTTCTTCCCCCGAGCATGGCCTCTGTACCCCTCAGGTTTAAGAGACTTGGGTCAACCTCAGCCTCCACCCTCTCTCCATCTCAAACTGGTGATTGAATGTTATTAATATTTAGCATTTGATCAGCTCGGTGATGACCTGCTGTGTCTCCTCATCTCATCATCTGCTTATCCTGTTAGGATCTTCTGTGGTGTGGGGCAGACATCCATTCCTTTGCTGCCCAGGTCTGTATTTTCTAAGACTGTTCTTTTTTTTTTTTTTTTTTTTAGACAGAGTCTCACTTTGTCACCCTTGGTAGAGTGCCATGGAGTCACAGCTCACAGCAACCTCCAACTCCTAGGCTCAGGCGATTCTCCTGCCTCAGCCTCCCAAGTAGCTGGGACCACAGGTGGTGCCTGCCAAGAATGCCCAGCTATTGTTTTGTTGTTGTTGTCATTGTTGTTTGGCAGGCCCGGACTGGGTTCAAACCCACTAACCCTGTGCTGAACCTGGCCCTTCTTCTACCAGGCCATACTGTGAGTCCTCAGAAGTTTGCCTCTGTCCCTGGCCTCCTGCTGTGGGCAGAAATGATGCCCACGCCCTTCTGCCCCCATCTTTCTCCCGAGCCCAGGACCTCTCTACTCAGCTTCTTCCTGGACAGTGGCTCAGGGAGGATCCACAACCTCCACAGCCTCCCAATGTGCCCTGCCATCCCTCAGTTCCCAGACATCTGCCCTGGGCGTCATCCTCCACGCTCACACACACACACCCTAGGGGGTCAGTCACCAAGTACCCTGCTGGGCTTCTCCCAGAGCTGAAGTCCCCGTACACGGTGCAAGTGATTCTGTTACAAGATAAAAAGCATCCGGCCACCTGTCCCTGCCAGGCAACATGCAGAAGACAGGGATGGGTCCACCAGGCTTATTTGTCAGAAGGCCAGCGGTTCAGGAGAATGGTGAGAGTAGCCTCTCCAAGGCTGCTCTGTTCTTCCATTTCCAAAACCACAGGTCTATGCAGGAAAGTTTAAAGCAAAAACCATGTTCATCCCGAAATAACTTAGGGGACCTGGAAAAATAGACTCAGACGCCCACTTAGGTTAATTAATTGGTAATTTATTTTACCTGCTGCAGGGGCTGCTGCTCCGAGAGACAGTCAGCACCCAGTGAGAGTGTGAGTTACGTTTTATAGGCTTTGTGTAAGCATATTACAGAAGTGAAAGGTGGCTGGTTAAGGGGGGTTACAACTCAGGTAGTCACAGATACAGCAATGGAACGATAATTAATACAGTTTCAGTTGACAATGGATACATTTTATATCATAATGGTTATGGTTATACAACAGTAATTAATCAAGTCTCAGTGAGTTTTCCACCATTGTTCATCTATTGAGAACTTGGAGGTTTTGTGAAACTTGGGACTTTTTTTCCTTGTACCTGAAGCTTGTTCTTGGCAACTCTAGGAGGAAGAAGGGGGCCTGGGAATGTGTTCTCGGCCCCCTGGGGGGAGGAGGGACTTGTCTTGTTCCTGGAGTCACTCTGGGGGGAGAAGGGAGGAAGAAGGAAATGGGCTGGAGAGGGCGGAGGGAACAGGTGAGGGTGGTGGTGGGGGGAACAGGTGAGGGCTGGGGAACAGGAGTGAGCAGGGGAAAGAGGGCTGGGTTACAACAATCCTTGTCTTAAACAACAATAATTAGTCCTTATTTTAAACAACAATAACTGGCATGACCCATGACCTACAATAAATAATATTTGGCATAACTCTTGACCCAAAGCAACATTTCAAATTCAAAAATTAATCTCCAAAATCAATAGCCCTAAACTACTCAAGATATACACTTTCAGAGTATAGAGCTGAATTTACAAAACAACAAGAATGGGAGACAGGAGGTGAAGGTCATGCAGGACATAAACTGGCCAGACCAGCTGGGTCGTCTCTGCCCTAGCCTGACTGACTCCATCTTATTCCCACTACATATGCTCTCCATTCTTTTTTTTTTTTTTTTTTTTTTTGAGACAGAGCCACAAGCTGTCCCCCTGGGTAGAGTGCCATGGCATCACAGCTCATAGCAACCTCCAACTCCTGGGCTCAAGTGAGTCTCCTGCCTCTGCCTCCCAAGTAGCTGGGACCATGGGCACCGGCCACAATGCCTGGCTATTTTTTGGTTGCAGCCACCATTGTTGTTTGGCAGGCCCAGGCTGGATTCGAACCCGCCACCTTAGGTGTATGTGGCTGGTGCCTTAGCCACTTGAACCACAGGTGCCAAGCCGCTCTCATATCTTGATATCAAAGAAAGGTGACCAGATTTTAACACTGGTAAAGCGTGACACCATTGACAGGGGCAGGGCGGGGCAGGGATGAAGCCTGACAACAATGCAAACTTTGATAAGCCGTTCTCAATAATCGCTTCTCAACAATTATTTGTTATTATTACAGTTTAACATTATAAAATTAACAAAAATAATATAAAACTCATATCCTGGTGAAACAGCCACATGGCAGCCGAAAACCATATGTCCCCTTCCTATTCTCCCACCCCATTCGTGCAAAATATCATTCCAAAAATTGGGACTTTCTTAAAACGTCGCCGGACGCGGGACAAATTGTTCAAAAGTGGGACGTCTGATCACCCTAATCAAACTCCAGGGTTCTCAGAGTAGGGACAGTTTCTAACTTGCTCCCCCAATGGGGCTCCCAGAACTCCTATGGAAGGTGGTGACTCCGCCCCTTGCCCATGGACTCTCTGTCCCAGGAGTGGCTTGCAGTAACCCAGGCCAGCATGTCAGGACTATCAGTTTTAATCTCAGGTAGATAATCTATCAGTCTAGGATAGAAGGAAAATTCTTGTCCCAAAGGCAAATCTAATCTGTCCTTCTCACCAACCCTAGCCTGATATGGAAAATACCCTTGGGGGAGGGCAGAAAGTCTAGAAAGAACTTGAAGGCCACCAGGTCTGGCTGATTCCTTTTACTGGCGGGGAAATGAGGCCCAGAGAGGGGCAGACACTTGCTCTGCAGAAATGTGAGAGGAGCTGGGTTTGATCTCTGGTCTCCAGATTCCCAGGCAGGGGTGGGGGCTCAGCCCAGCGTCCTCTGCAGCCTCCTGTAGTGCTCAAAGTTCATTTTAATGGTGACGGGATTTTCTGCTTGGCCTGTTGAGATCCTGGGAGGATCTTCCTGAGAGGAAGAAGAGCAGGGTGGGGCAGGAGGAGGGGCTCTGGGGGTTGTTCCCTCACTGGGACATAAAAAGGCTGCAGAGCTGGCCAGATCTGGGGACAATTAGCTGCTGCTGGGGGCTCCTGCCTCCCACCCATTCCCAGTGGCAGGGCCATCATGGCTGACCAGCAGCTGTGCTCCAGCAGGCGGAACAAGTGGGTAATTGCTGTCATCACCACCGTGGCTCTGGTGGTCACCGTCACAATGGTCCTGATCTTCACCCTGCCACAGTCAGGTACATGCCACCCTTCATGGCATCCCTTGGCTTCCCTGTTGCTAACTCCTTCTCTAGTTCTGTTCCCATCCGTGGCTTTCTGCTTCTTCACCCTCCAACGCTACCAAGACACCATGCCCAGCGGAAGGTCCCTTTAATTTTCTTTGCCTTCACCAGTTGCCTGAGGACCATCGCATCTCAGCTTTCACCTTTGACCTCCCTCCCGTGGCCTCCATAAACGTTGTTTCTTCTTTTTTTTTTTTTTTTTTTTTGAGACAGAGTCTCAAGCTATCCCCCTGGGTAGAGTGCTGTGGCATCACAGCTCACAGCAGCCTCCAACTTCAGTGAGTCTCCTGCCTCAGCCTCCCAAGTAGCTGAGACCACAGGCACCCGCCACAACACCTGGCCATTTTTTGGTTGCAGCCGTCATTGTTTTGGCGGCCCGGGCTGGATTCAAACCCACCACCTTAGGTGTATGTGGCTGGTGCCTTAGCCGCTTGAGCCACAGGCGCCGAGCCTTCTTCTTTTTTTAAATTTTGAGACAGAGTCTCTCGCTTTGTCACACTCAGTAGGGTGCTGTGACATCACAGCTCACAGCAACCTCAAACTCTTGGGCTTAAGTGATTATCTTGCCTCAGCCTCCCAAGTAGTTGGGACTACAGGCTCCCGCCACAACATCCGGCTATTTTTATTGCCCTTGTCACTGTCGCATAGCTGGCCTGGGCTGGGCTCGAACCCACCAGCCTCGGTGTATGTGGCTGGCGCCGTAACCACTGTGCTATGGGCACCTAGCCTGAACATTGCTTCTTGTACTTTAAACTCAGCAGACTGAGCTGAGCACATCCCTTCCCCCACATCTCGTGGTCCCTGAAGCCCCTCTTGGTGGAGGGCTCCCCCATTCTCATGGGGATCTGGGAAGAGCCTACACCTCCTCCGCCTCCTGCCTGTGCTCCTCGGTACTGAGCCTCGAGTGTTCTTCCTTCCCCTCGCTGTGCTCCATTCCCACTCCGTGCTTGGGGGCTCCTCCTGGGCCTTCGCATGCAGTCCCTCCCACCAGCCCACAGTCCGCCGCTGCCAGGGAGATCTTCCCAAACACAACCCTCCCTGCCCTCAGCACATGGTCAGCTCTGAACCCGGATTCAAGGCCATCCAAGCCCCGATCTCAGCCCTCTCCCAGTCTTGCCCTACTCCATGTGTCTGCATGCCGTCCATGCCAAGCCGTTGACCATCCTTTAGGCATCTCCACTCTCTCCCGCAGCCAAGCCTTTGGTTACGTTGTTCTGTCTGGAATAAACTATTCCCTCTTTTCTACGAAATTTATACCCATCCTTCAAGGTCTCTCTTATGTGCTCCCTTCTGTAAATGTTATCTTCTCCTACCCTCCTTTCCTGACTGCCCCAGCTTGGTCCTGAGGTCTATGTGGGGGCCAGGAGATTGTGCATTTCCCTCTCTTGCAATACGGGTGAGTCCAGTTCTCACCGTCTCATGCTAGACGGTGTGCCAGACACCGTGGGAGCCCAGCGAGGATGGTAGCATGGGTGGACAGAAGTCAGGCTGGGCCAAGGATTAACAGTAATGGTGGTGCCCTTGGCATTCATCCAGGCTGTAAGCAGGAGGCCTGCCGCCCCAGTGGGGACATGCTGGACTATCTGATGAGCCTGGGCCAGATCAGCCACCGAGACGGCTTGCAAGTAACCTGGTACCACGCAGCTAACAGCCAGGAAGAGCTGAAGGCTGCCCTGAACGGTAAGTCCAGCTGCCAAGACTTCGGCAGGCCAGAGCAGGGGACTGGAGGAGAGGGAGGAAACTAGAGGGGAGGATTAGGCACTGTGGCATTAGGATGGCTGTTTACACGTCTCATCAACAAATAGGAGTGTAGAGGGGTTAAGTGACTGGCTCAGGACTGCGCACTGGTGAGCACCAAGCCTTGAGATTTTTTGCTTTATTGAGATAGTCTTTCTCTGTCGCCCTAGATAGAGTGCCATGGTGTCATAGCTCACAGCAACCTCAAACTCCTGGGTTCAAGCAATCCTCTTGCCTCGGCCCCCCAAGTAACTGAGACTATAGGTGCCCACCACAATGCCCAACTAGTTCTTCTGTTTTCAGTAGATAAGGGGTCTCACTGTTGCTTAGGCTGGTCTTGAACTCCTGAGCTCAGGCAATCCACCTGCCTCAAGCTCCCAGAGTGTTAGAATTATAAACATGAGTCACTGAGTCCGGCCAAGCTTAGGATTTGAACCAGATGTCTGACTCCAAACTCATGCACTCAAACTCTCCCTCCCAGCTGCCCCTCTCTCTACTTCTCAGGGGACAACTGTTCTTGGTAAGGAGGTCTTGGTCCTCAAAACCTAAAGAAACAGCCGGGCACAGTGGCTCACGCCTGTAATCCTAGCACTTGGGAGGCCAAAGCAGATAGATTGTTTGAGCTCATGAGTTCGCGACCTGCCTGAGCAGTGACACCCATCTCCACTAAAAATAGAAACACTGAGGTGAGAGGATCACTAGAGCCCAAGCTGGGAGTTGCTATGAGCTATGACGCCACCACACTCTATCCAGGGCAACAGCCTGAGACTCTGTCTCAAAACAACAACAAAAGAAAAAACTTAAAGAAGCCAGATCTGAATTTGCAGCCCAGCAGTACTAAATACAAACTGCAAGCATTTGAAACTCTTCTGAACCTCAGGTTCGAAATGTTCATGGCAACCAGTTTCAGCCATGGCTCATGCAAGTTACATACAGGTTCTCCTAGGATGGGTTCTCCAGGCATGGCCATGCCACCTGCTTCATGGGTACCATTTACAGAAGAAAAGTAGGCTATGATGGACCCCCAGGTCAGCAGAAACACGTCCTTCAGTACTCTTGAGCAGGGGTCAGAGCACAGGCCTGGGAGGCAGACAGAGCTGGGTTCAAATTTGTTCTTGCCTATTTATTTACCCGCAGTGTGATTTGGGACAACTGACTTCACCTGTCCCAAGCCCTCTGCAAACTAAGAGCTGGTAGAGCGATGATATTATGCAAACTAGGGCACTTTTGATTGTGGAAGAGGTCATTATTAATTATGCTGAAACCACAGAAATAAGCCAGACGGTCCCTAACCCTAGTTAAATGAGCTGCTCCACATAAATAATGATTAACACTTAGTGAATGCCTAACCAGGGATATTTTATTTAATTCTTATACATGAGGAAACAGAGGCATAGAGATATCACATAACCTCTCCCAGGTCACACAGCTTAGAAGTATCAGAGCTGGAACTGGAAGCCTGCAGCTTGGATGCAGGTTCCCACACTCAGCCGCCATGCTCTCTGAAACATCTAAAAAGCTCCTGGCACGAGGAGGGTGGGTGGAGGGCTTCGTAGCTGCATGTTCCCTTACCTGCTGACTGTGGCTCCCTGAGGCCCAGGCTCCTTCTGTGGTCATGGGAAGCTATTACTGTCCTTATCTTGTTCCTTTTACTTCTTCACCCCAAGCAAGTCAGCCCCCATATTTAACCTCTAGAAGGCAAGAAGCTAGGTCCATGCAGCAATCTCAGGTAGGCAGAACAGGTCCAGAGGGTGATTCCCAACAGTCTTTAATCCATTCACTGAGCAAAGCCCAGGAGGAAGGTTTAGAAATGAGCACAGTAGGGCCAGGTATGGTGGCTCACACCCGTAATCCCAGCACTCTGGGATGCCAAGGCTGGTGGATCGCTTGAGCTCAGTTCAAGACCAGCCTGAGCAACAGTGAGACCCTACTCTACTGAAAATAGAAAAACTATTCGGATATTGTGGTGGGTGCCTGTAGTCCTAGCTACTTGGGAGGCTGAGGCAGGAGGATTGCTCAAGCCCAAGAGTTTGAGGTTGCTATGAACTATGAAGCACTCCACCTAGGGCAACAGAGTGAGACTCTGTCTCCAAAAAAAGAGAAAAGAAATGAGAGCACTAGGCAGGCATAGTGGTGCTTATAATCCTACCTACTCAGGAGGGGAAGGCAGAGGTGGGAGGATCATGTTAGACCACGAGTTCGAGACCAGCCTGGGTGACATAGTGAGGTCTGGTCTCAAGAAAAAAACATGAGTAAGGCATGCCTCTCCAAAGAGCTCACAGTGTCTTAAGGGCATCTAGAGAAAATCAAGCAAGGCAGCAACACTGGAGGGGCCTCAGGACTCAGAGCCTGGGTTGCTCCTGGCCCTCACTCATGCACCCTCACCTCCCCCACAGTGCAACTGGTCCCACTTAGGGAGGAAAGCTTCGGCACCCATTCTCTTGAGCTACTCTCCTCACCCAGATGCCTCTTATGGGCCTGGGTTCTCCGGGGCTCACCAAGCCCCAAACCCTTTGGACACCTCTCACTGCGTTCCCAAGCAACTGTAAGTTAAGATAAAAGAAGACCTTGTGTCCAAGTCATAAAAACACAGGTTACATCCATAAAGCTCTTTGCAATATGCTTTTATGGCCGGGTCACTTGGGCCAGGATAACAGTGACTCTCAGCCTGGGATGACGGAAAGCCCAATGCCAGGAACAGCCTGCCTTTCTTTCCCTCCTAGAAATCCAGACACCTAGATTTAAAAGAAATCTGCCAAAAATCCTCTGAGATGGGCTGGGTGTGGTGGCTCACTCCTGTAATCCTAGCACTCTGGGAGGCTGAGGGGTAGATTGCTTGAACTCAGGGTTTGGGACCAGCCTGAGCAAGAGCAAACTCCCAAGATCCTATCTCTACTAAGAACAGAAAAACTAGCAAGACATTATGGGGGACCTGTAGTCCCAGCTGCTTGGGAGGCTGAGGCAAGAGGATCACATGAGCCCCAGAGACTGAGGTTGCTATGAGCTATGACTCTACAGCACTCTACCCAGAGAGACACTCTCTCTCAAAAAAAAAAAAAAAAATCCTGGGCAGCACCTGTGGCTCAGTGAGTAGGGCGCCAGCCCCATGCACCGAGGGTGGTGGGTTCAAACCCATCCCCAGCCCAAGTGAACAAAAAAATAGCCAGGCATTGTGGTGGGCGCCTGTAGTCCCAGCTACTTGGGAGACTGAGGCAAGAGAATCACCTAAGTCCAAGAGCTGGAGGTTGCTGTGAGTTGTGACGCTACAGCACTCTACTGAGGATGACAAAGTGAGACTTTGTCTCCAAAAAAAAAAAAAAAAATCCTCTGGGATGTTGGGTGAGCTGTTTCATCTTCTTTGACCTGGGCTGGTTGCTCTTGACTTCTCTATCGTTAATCCACTCGGCCATTTTAGAAGTATCTTTTAGGACTGGTGCCATCTAGGCTCTCGGAATTCAAGTGACAGCCAGTTCAGACCCAGACTCTGCTCTCAGGGAGCTTCTACGGAGGAAGGCTGACACCAGGTTGAGTGTACAGGAAAAGAGTGGGTTTCGCTGAGGCAAAGAGGCAGAGTGACCTACCTAGACAGGGGTGTGCCTCCTTGAGGAAGCAATTTGTTTTTTTTTCCTTTTTTTTTTTTTTTGTCTTTTTCTTTTCCATTTTGTTGAATTATTTACAACATTCCCTGCCTTTTTAAATTTTTTTAGAAACAGGGTTTCACTCTCACCCAGGCTGGAATGCAGCTGGATCATAGCTCACTGTAACTTTGAACTGGACTCAAGTGATCCTCCTGCCTCAGCCTCCTGACTAACTAGCATCACCTGTAATGTGATATAATGTGATGTAATTTTTTTTTTACTACACCCAGCTAAATTTTTTTTTTTAATTCATCGAAACAGGGTCTCACTATATTGCCCAGGCTGGTTGGACAACTCCTGTGCTCAGACAATCCTTTTACCTCAGCCTCTCAATGCACTGGGACTACAGGCATGAGCCACCGTGCCCAGCTAGAAGAGATATTTTAAGTCCACACTAAATGATGAGCAGAAGACTCCCTAGGAAAGATGCTAAGGGAGGAGTGTTGCCAGGCAACAGCCACTTCTGAGAGCTGATAGACGGGAAGACAAGACAAATTAAAGCCTCATTGCTCAATGTGTGGTCTACAGGCATCCCGGAGCAGGTTAGGCCTGCAGAATCGCAGGCCCCACCCAGACCTGCAGTTGCCAGGAGATACACCTGCTTAAATCTGCAGGAGCCAGGCGGCTGAAACCTAGAGAAGCAGGGAGGGAGGGACAAGGGATGAGATTTTAAAAATTGGTAGGATCTGATTCTGCAGACCAAAGCCTACAGTGAGGAGTTTGAGTTTGACTTTCAGGGAATTTGGTGGGGCTTTGATGAATTTTGGTTTTTCAATGGGAAATGGTATGATCAGGTACATGTTTAGAATATTCCATCTATGTAGAGAATGGATTTGGAGGGGAGCAGGGCTAAAAGAGAGAACAGTTAGGAGTAGCCAGGAGAAAAGGCCCCCACCCCAATGCCAACTGTCTGTGATGATGCAAGGGCTGGGAGTGAATCTTCCCTTGTTCAAAGAACCCCCCAGATGTGAACTCCCCCCCAAATTCTAGTGCCCCGTGCATGCTCTTCCAGAGTGTGCTTCCCATTAGAAAAGTCTGAGCTCCGAGTGGCGTCTGTGGCTCAAGGAGTAGGATGCTAGCCCCATATACCAGAGGTGGCAGATTCAAACCTGACCCCAGCCAAAAACTGCAAAAAAAAAAAAAAAAAAAAGTCAAGTCTGAGCTCCTAGGGCCAGGCATGGTGGCTCATGCCTATAATCCCAGCACTCGGGAGGCCAAGGCAGGGGAATTGCCTGAGCTCATGGGTTTGAGACCAGCCTGAGCCAGAGCAAGACCTTGTCTCTGAAAAAAAAAAAAGAATCAAGTCTGAGCTCCTTTCTTGATCGAACTCTTGAAGGCAGGAATCAGATGACACCCACCTGATTAACTGCATAAAGTTTTAAAAAAAATGCCAAAGCTCAGTGCTAGTAAGGATATAGTGAGATGGGCAATCTTACATACTTCAGATGGGAATATGATTCAGACCAACATTTCTTTTTTTTGAGACGAAGCCTCAAGCTATCCCCCTGGGTAGAGTGCCATGGCATCACAGCTCATAGCAACCTCCAACTCCTGGGCTCAAGCGAGTCTCCTGCCTCCGCCTCCCAAGTAGCTGGGACCGCAGGCGCCTGCCACAATGCCCAGCCATTTTTTGGTTGCAGCCATCATTGTTGTTTGGCGGGCCCGGGCTGGGGATTCGAACCCACCACCTTAGGTGTATGTGGCTGGCGCCTTAGCCGATTGAGCCACAGATGCCGAGCCAGACCAACATTTCTGGAAAGTAATTTAATAACGTGGGGTTTCAACATCACCCTGTATTGTGTTGTTCTGACTCAAATTCCACAAGCCACGAGGAGGGATCAAAAATAATCAGAAAATCAGAATAAAATATGTATCTTTATTTTTATTTATTTATTTATTTTAGAGGCAGAGTCTCACTTTGTCACCCTTGGTAGAGTGCTGTGGCGTCACAGCTCACAGCAACCTCCAGCTCTTAGGCTTACGTGATTCTCTTGCCCTAGCCTCCCAAGTAACTGGGACTACAGGCGCCCACCACAATGCCTGGCTATTTTTTTATTGCAGTTTGACCAGGGCCGGGTTCAAACCCACCACCCTTGGTATATGGGGCTGGCACCCTACCCACTGAGCAAGAGGCACTGCCCACCATTATTTATTAATAGCAAAGAATTAGAAACTACCAGAATGTCTCTCAGGAAGAGGGAAAGGTCAGCTACATTTCAAATTGAGCCTTTTTGGGGGGAAGTGGGGGTTAATGAAATCTATAAAAGATTGTCAAAGTGTGTCATAATGTTGAGAAACATAAAATTATAAATTTGGGGAGTCCCAACTGTAAAAACTACATAAACAGAAATGGAAGAAAATACATCAAAATATGAATAATGTCATGATCTATGATCTATGTGTATTTGACTTTATTAAAAAAACATGAATAATAATGGAAATGTGGATGAGTGTTTTCCTCTCTTCCTGCTTTTCTGTATTTCTCAAATGTTCTATAATAAATGTACAATTTTTTTATGATGAGAAAACTTTTTTTAAAGGATCTGATTGAGTTCTCCCTTTTTCTCAGCCAATAATACTATTTATTATTTTATTTATTTATTTTTTTTTTGAGACAGAGCCTCAAGCTATCCTCCTGGGTAGAGTGCCATGGCATCACAGCTCACAGCAACCTCCAACTCCTGGGCTCAGGCGAGTCTCCTGCGTCCGCCTCCCAAGTAGCTGGGACCACAGGCGCCCGCCACAACGCCCGACCATTTTTTGGTTGCAGCCATCATTGTTGTTTTTTGGCGGACCTGGGCTGGGGATCCAAACCCACCACCTTAGGTGTATGTGGCTGGCGCCTTAGCCGATTGAGCCACAGGCGCCGAGCCATTTTATTATTTTTAATCGAGATAGACGCTCACTCAGTCACCCTGGGTAGAGTACAGTGCTGTCACAGCTCACACCAACCTCAAACTTCTGAGTTCAAGTGATTCTCTTGCCTCAGCCTCCCAAGTAGCTGGAACTACAGGTGCTCACCACAACGCCTGGTTATTTTTTTGTTGCAGTTGTCATTGTTTAGCGGGCCTGGGCCGGATTTGAACCCGTCAGCCTCCGTGTATGAGGCTAGCACCCTAACCACTGAGCAACAGGCACCAAGCCGTGAATATTTATTATTATATTGCAATATCAGGCAGGCACATATAATCTTCCAACTTCTGTCTGTTTCTAGATGCTTTCTAATTCTTCCTTTTTTTTTTTTTGAGACAGAGTCTTACTATGTCACCCTCAGTAGAGTGCCATGGTGTCATAGCTCTACAGGCACCCACCACAACGCCCGGCTATTTTTTGTTACAGTTGTCATTGTTGATTTTAGCTGGCCAGGGCTGGGCTTGAACTCCCTACCCACTGAGCCATGGGCACCGCCTCCTCTAACTTTGTTAATATTTTGTCCAAATTTTACAATTTTTTATGTGAAGGATAATCTATTTGTTTTAAGCTTGGGTTTTTCTGTCATATATAGTGATTTTTTTAAATTTTGAACATTTATTAAATTCGATTCTAGAATTTTCATTTGGTTTCCTATGTAGTTACTATTTCTCCTCATTTCTTTTTCTTTTTATAATTTCAGATTAATATGAGGGTACAAACTCTTAGGTTATATACTATTTGTGTCTGTTAGGTAAGGCCCAAATTGTAATTGAGCCCCTCACCCGGGAGGCGTGCTGTGTACCCTTACACTGTGCCCATTAGGCGAGAGTCCACCAATCCCCCTCCTCCTCCCGTCCATTTGAATTGAATTGAGTTTTTCTCTCTAGTGGGCCTGTAGTTGTTCATCTACTGGTTTCCTATCAGTATTGAGTACATCAGATACTTGCTTTTTCATTCTTGCGATACTTTACTAAGGAGAATGTTCTTTAACTGAGTTCTGCCTCTTGCAGGCAATACCATGGTCTTGGAGGCTGATGTCACTGTAGAAGGGCTCAACACAGCCAATGAGACGGGGGTCCCCATCATGGCACACCCCCCAGCCATCTACAGTGACAACACACTGCAGCAGTGGCTGGACGCTGTGCTGTCTTCTTCCCAGAAAGGTAAGGGCCCCTCTGGGACCCTCCCCAGCCCTCAATCCCTCAGGCAGCATGTCCGGTCCCCATACACGGTGCTCATTGCCTTGGCTTTCCCGTCACCATGCTGCAGATGCCCTGGCTTAGTGAGGACTAGGTGACACGGGGAGGTGTGTCATATCCAGGGTGCGCTCACCTGGATTCTCAGGTGAGACAGGGGATGCTTAAGCACATGCCTAGGTGTTCTCTCCTGGACACAGGTGAGATGAAGGATGTATAAGAACACGCCCAGGTGTCTGGACACAGGTGAGATGAGGGATGTGTAAAGAGCACACCCAGGTGTTTGCTCCTGGACACAGGTGAGATGGGGGGTGTGTAGGTGCACTCCCAGGTGGTCTCTCCTGTACATGGTGGGGGGGGACAGGAGACATGAAAGTGGGGAGTAAACTGCCAACTGCCAGATGTGCTCAGGGTGCTCCTTCTTGTATCCACAAGACTGGACACAACATTTCAAATTCAAACTCCACCCTCCCCTCCAGGTCCCTTTGCCCATTGGTATCTAGATGTCATCCTCACACCGGCTCCCCCCTCATCCTCACATCTACTCAGTGGCTGCCTCTGCCACTTCTAACCCCCTCCTCACCCCTCATGCAGTCACAGTCAAACACTCTCTCCCAGACCTCCTTCCTTGCCAGCTGCTGCCCCACACTCAGCCCGGCTGGTCCTTCCCTAACCATCACTGCCACACACACACTTGAGCCATCTTTCCAAGGTGCCACTTTGGTCATGCCGCTCCTCTGCTTTAACCTTCTGTGGCCCCTTTGTCCTCTGGACATAGCCTTAACTTGCCAGCCTCATCTCCTCACCACCATGACCGGGATGGGCCTTTCTTCCCACTGGGTCCTTCCTCTAAAGACTCTGGTGGCTTAGGACCCTCTCTGTCCTGTCCAGGAACCTCAGCCCCTTTTCATCAGATGCTCAGCTTCCTGTTTGCTGCCCTGCTTCTGTGGGTCAACTCTGCCTTTTTGAAAGCCCTTCCTCACCTAGCTGGGTCCCTATCTTCCTACCTCCCTTGACCCCCTCTACCCACACCCACTACCTGCTCTCTCTGCCCAGGGAGTCATGTCTTCCCAGATCCCTTGTCCGCTTCCCCACAGGGATCAAACTGGACTTCAAGAGTATCAAGGCCGTGGGCCCCTCCCTGGACCTCCTGCAACAGCTGACAGGGGAAGGCAGAGTCCGGAGGCCTGTGTGGATCAACGCCGACATCCTCAGGGGCCCCAACGTGCCCATCTCAGTTGAGGTCAATGCCACACAGTGAGTGCCCACGTCTCTGCCCCAGCTGCGTCTAACTCTTTTGTCAACATCTAGCACAGGAAGAGGACCTCAGAGACCCTTGAGTCTGACTCTGCTCACACCAGATAGGCTCACCTCTGAGCCTTCGCACATGCTGTTCCCTCTGCCTCAAATGCCCCTCCCCCCTCTTCTGACAAACAGGGCCCAGTCACTCCCCTTCTAGAAGTTTCTCTGACATCCCAGGCTTCTGAGGGACCGCCTCTGGACCCCTCTTCCCTGCCTTCCTTCTACCATAGCCTCGATTGTTTGGGTTGTCACTGTCAGTCAGCTCTGCCTGTAACAGCTTTGTCATCCCTGCGACACTGTGGACTCCTGGAGGGCACACAGGGTCAAGTCCTCTGTGTACCCCCAGTGACCAGCCCAGAACTCCTGGCAAAATCTGAAACATTTGACACTCTCCTCAGCCCTCCTGAGATTCCAGCACCACCACCAACAGCCTTCACACATACTAGCTGCACAGTACTCTCTGTTTACAAAGAAAGGCCACATCACAGGAGACAATGTTTCCAACTTGATCCTTACATAGCACTGCCAGGTCAGGATTTTCTTTTTTTCTTTTTTCTTTTTTTTTTTTTTTTTTGAGACAGAGTCTCACTCTAACCTGCGGTAGAGTGCCATGGCATCATCATAGTTCACAGAAACCTCAGTCTCCAGGGCCAAGCAATCCTCTGGCCTCAGCCTCCCAAGAAGCTGGGACCACAGGCACCTGCCACAACGCCGTCCTAGTTTTTCTATTTTTAGTAGAGATGGGTTCTCACTCTGGCTCAGGTTGGTCTTGAACTCCTGAGCTCAAGCAATCCACCCACCTCGGCCTCCCTGAGTGCTAGGGTAACAGGTGCGAGCCACCAAGCCCGGCCTTTTCTTTTCTATTAATTTTGAAAACGCAGCAGTGTCTAGAGAGGATTTTCTTTCCATTTTGCAGATGATAAGGCTGACGATAATTGCTCAATTTGCTGAAAGTTTATTATGGGTCTCAGGTCCTATTTTAAGCCCTTTACTTGTAGAACACCATTTAACTCTTACAATGAGAATGAGGTAGGTACTGTTATTTTCCTTTTATTAATACAGAAACAAT
Organism: Galagoides demidoff; assembly: GCA_963574575.1. Classification (NCBI taxonomy): domain Eukaryota; kingdom Metazoa; phylum Chordata; class Mammalia; order Primates; family Galagidae; genus Galagoides; species Galagoides demidoff. The sequence goes on from CAUYQV010076257.1 coordinate 18,919, forward strand.
CTTGTCGAATAATAAAGAAACTATGTTGGGGAAGTTAAATGGCCTGCCTAACTCTAGCAAATGGCAGAGCAAAGGTTCAAAGCCAGGCCTCTGAGTCTGAGCCCCAGGCTTTCCCATCCCCCTCCCCCTCCATCTGTCCGCCCATCCAGTGAACCAACAAAGTGTACTGAGCGGCTCAAGCTGAGGTGCATTTGAAAAGAAGCACTTTGAAAAATGTAGTCAGTGGCCCAAGATAAGTAGAGTTTGTCTTCTTGGAGTGCTGATCACACCCAGTGATTCTTTTTTAAGGCGGTGGGGGTAGGGGAGTGGAAAGCATTATTTGCCTATTAAAATTTGTATCAGGAAGAAACTCAAAATTTAAAAGGAAAATCTGAAACTTCAGAGGCTCATAGCTATCAGAGTCTGATCCCCACCTCCACCTGGGGCTCTGGCACAGTCCCTTTGTCCTTAAGGGGAAGGTTAGGGAGGCCTGCCCCGGCCCACTGGGAGAATCAAAGAGGCTGAGTAAGCTGCCAAGGTCAGAGTTAGGATCTGAACCAGGACCTTCCTGACTCAACTCCAAGCCCTATTCATGGGACCTTGAGCAGGCCACACTCTGTCTTAAGGAGTCTGCTCTGACCTATGTCACAAATGCAATAGGTCCTGCCACTTCCTAGCCCTGTGATGAGAACCGACAAGGAGTCCTTGCTGCTCTTCCAGACCAGTGTCTCTGACTCTCCACAGATTCCTGGCCCTGGTCCAGGAGAAGTACCCTGAGGCCACCCTGTCCCCAGGCTGGACCACGCTCTACGTGCCCCTGTTCCCGAACAGGACGTATACCCGAGACATGGTGGAGAAGATGCAGGAGCTGGTGGGGACACTGCCGCAGAGGGTCACCTTCCCTGTGCGGGCCGTCATGGTGCGGGCTGCCTGGCCCTACTTCAGCTGGCTGCTGGGCCAATCCGAGAGGTGAAGACCTTCAGGCTCCTTGCTCTAAACCTACCACCACCCCAGAGGCACTGATGTTCCCAGACACTCATGGCTGGAAGGATCTTAAAGATCATCTGGCCCAACCCCCTGTGGGGCTTCTACCCTCCATAATGTGCCTGCTTTCTGCTTGTATACCTCTGACAGGCCGCTCACTATCTCCTGAGAGAGCCCTTCCATTGGTGGCAAATGCTCTGCCCCTGGGAGAGTATGCTGGGACAAGCTGTCTGCCCACAGCTTCCTCCCACAGGACCTCGCTGTGTCCTGGGCCTGCACAGCTTGTGCCTGCAGCCCCAGCCCCAGGAGAGCCCTGTAGGGACTAAGGGACTCCCCCTGCCCCACAGTTAGCGCCCAGCTTCCCAGCTCTACCTTCTCAGCTACTCCCCACGGGAGTCCCGAGGGGCCCCCTTTCCCTCTCATGCCTGACCCCCCATGCCCTCACCCTTCTGTCCTTGTCCCTTTCCTAAAATAGGACTCAGAAATACTCACTCCAAGCCAGACAGGGCAGGCCGCCCCCTCCCTCCTTCCAGGCCTCTGTGTTCCATCATCTTCCCTGAACTCCCCCTGGCTGCTTCTGCTGTTGGGAAGGGAAGGGGTCGTGCTCAGGGAGGGGTGGCTAGTGTGAGGCTGGAGGAAAGACACTGTATCCCTGAGACCAACTGGCATCCAGGTGTGAGCACGGGGTGGGGCAGAGAATCTCACTGGGCCCAGATGCGCACTGAGCCTGCTCTCTGGGCTCCAGGTACAGCCTGACATTGTGGCAAGGCGCCTCAGACCCCGTGTCAGTGGACGACCTACTCTACATCCGGGACAACAGCGCTGCCCACCAAGTCTACTATGACCTCTTTGAGCCTGTCCTGTCCCAGTTCAAGCAGCTGGCCTGTAAGGAGGGAAACTGGGAAGGGGTGGCATGAGCTGGACTCTGCACAGGCAGCACTTGGTGGGCACTGGAGCATGGCTGGGGGAAGGGCCATGGGAAGGGGCAATCCCAGGGTGGAGGGGGAGCAAGGAAGCACTCTTGAGGCCTACTGTGTGCTGGGCCCTGGTGTGGTGTGCTAACTCTCTAAGCTTCACACATCCGTGAGGCAGCGATTCCATTTTATAGCTAGGGGAACTGGGGCTCAGCAGGTAAGGACTTTATACATTCAGCTTGTGTGTGGTACAACTCAGCAAGTCCCAACTCCCTACTTGCCCTTGTAGCACAGTTCCCCTGGGGTTACCTGAATGTTTCAGACAGCAGCCCCTCTGCTGGACCTGCCGGTGGTCCAGATGCTCCTGTCCAAGCCCCTCCTTCCCTTGACCCTGAACCTAGGAGAGCCTGCAGTTAAACTATCTCAAAGAGGCTTGTCAGACTCCACATGCCTAATGAGGGAGAGGATACCAGCTCTGGGGCCAGACAGATCTGGTCCCAACAGGTCCCATTCAGCAACTCTGCTTACTGCTTGTAGTACTATAACTGTCAGTTATAGTAATCTAAACAAAGCAGGGAAATGACCCCTCCCTGGCAGGGTGTTGGGAGGCTTTGCGAGAACTCCTGTAGAGCTGGGGCCTATGTGGGTCCTGCATGGGTGGCAGCCCCTTCATCTCGGCAATTTGGGTCCCACAGTGAATACCACACAGAGGCGAACCTACTACACGGGGGGCAGCCTGATCCCTCTTCTCCAGCTGCCCGGGGATGATGGTCTGGCTGTGGAGTGGCTGGTTCCTGGAATCCAGGGCAGTGGAAGAACAGCCACAGTGACCCTCCCAGGTAAGGTCTGCCTTCAGCCCTGGTGACCACACTTCAGGGGTATCCTCTGCTTGGGTATAGATACCACCACCCTGGATACAAGGTGGGCCCAGGAAAGTGAGAGACACATAGTGGTGTCCAGAGAAGGCCTCTTGGCCCTCAGGTCAGCAGCCTTGGGTTCTCAGGGACCCAGGGCTGAGGCCCAGGTGAAGGGAAACAGAAAAACATCAGGCACATTCTAAAGCAACCGTTCCACCTGGCGCCCAGACCCAGGGCCGCGACCCTTCCACCTGGCGCCCAGACCCAGGGCCGCGACCCTTCCACCTGGCGCTCAGACCCAGGGCCGCGACCCTTCCACCTGGTGCTCAGACCCAGGGCGGCATCCCTTCCACCTGGCGCCCAGACCCAGGACGGCATCCCTTCTACCTGGCGCCCAGACCCAGGTCCATAGATTCCAGAGAGAGGAGGCACCACCTCCTTGTCCTTGGCTGCCCTTGGAACCCCTCTCTTCCCCTTTAACAAAGGACTTTGACCAAACCCTAGACACTGTTGCCTCTTCCAGGGAGAGAAGGCATGATCCTATTGAACATCAGCCTCCAGGAAACTGCAGCCGAGGACCCTGTACCCATTGTCCATGCCCGAGGTGGCTCTGTCCTGACACTGGAGTCATGCCTGCGGCAGCTGTCCTCCCACCCTGGACACTGGGGTGTCCACCTCCAAATAGCAGAGCCTACAGCCCTCCGGCCATCCTTGGCCTTGCTGGCACGCCTCTCCACCCTCCGCCTCCTGCCTCGGCCTGTGTGGTTTGGGGCCACCATCTCCCATGGGAGTTTTGTGGTCCCTGGCCACGTGGCTGGCAAAGAATTGCTTATAGCTGTGGCTGAGGTCTTCCCCCATGTGACTGTGGCACCGGGCTGGCCTGCAGAGGCGCTGGGAAGTGGCTATGGGGAGCAGATGCTCACAGACATGCTGGAGCTGTGCCGGGGGCTCTGGCAACCTGTGTCCTTCCAGCTGCAGGCCAGGCCGCTGGGCCAAAGCACAGCTGGAGTCGTGGCCAAGCTGCTGGCGGCCTCCCCCCGGGCCACTGTCACGGTGGAGCACAACCCTGCCAGGGGGGACTATGCCTCTGTGAAGGCTGTGTTGCTGACAGCCAGGGCTGTGGACAGGACCCGAGTCTACTACAGGCTGCCCCAGGAATACCGCGAGGACTTGCTGGCAGATGTTGGCAGGAACTGAGTGCCCAGCGGTGGTGGGCCGACGGGCCTCAAGGGAAAGGCTTCCCATGGGGGAGGCAGGGAGGAATAAATCCCTGTCTTCTCCACACACTGTGTGTAGTCCTTGGAGGTAGGATAGAGTTGGCTGGGCATGCTGTCCTACAGGGTCTGGAGGCTGGGGGCCAGATCATTCCGGTTGTCCAAGAGGAACTGCTCACAAGCCTTGAAGGTGGTGTAGAACTCCGAGGAGAGGCCGGCCACATTGGTAGTCACGTAGTTGATGTAGCCTGGGGTGGCCTGGTTGTAGTAGGACACCTGCAGGCAGAGGGCCAGGTTAGGGGAGGGTACGCTCGTGCAGTGGGGGAGGCGGGCAAGCCAGTGGGCACCCAGCAGGTGCCGGCTGGCCCTGCTGTCTTCTGGGAGGGGTCTGGAGAGGGTGCCCAGACTGGTGGGCACCACGCCTTCCAGCAGCTCTCCCCACTGGCTTCCCTGTCACCGCACACTCACATCACATTCTCCACTAGCTGGTAGGCCCTCAGGCAGGGACTGGATGTCCAGAGCCCAGCACCAAACCCCATTTCAAACAAAGGTGTTCTGGGGCCACAGAGGTATTAGCCCGAGGCTGGTGCTGAGGAGCTCGCTGGTTTAACAGTATTAATTCAACAAACACCGGCCCCGCCTGGGTGAGTCTCAGGGCCAGGCCTGGGTGGCAGGGCTGTGGCAGGAGCTGTGAGCGAGGACGGGAGCTGCGGTGTTCTCACCCTCTGCCAGCCTCCTCCCCACTTTTTCAATTAACTTTCACCACCCTTCTGAGTTTTATGGGCCCTCAGAGCCATATAAAGCCTTCCTAGACAAGAAGGGGTATAAACAATGAGATAGAATTTTAGATGAGAATCCAAGCCTTCTCTTCCCAGCATCCAGAGCTTTTTCCAAGACCAGGCAGCAGCCCCTGACTCTCCCCTGCACAGATTAGATTTTTTTTTTTTTTAAGAGACAGTGTCACTTTATCACCCTCAGTAGAGCAGTAGAGTACCGTGGCGTCCCAGCTCACAGCAACCTCCAGCTCCTGGGCTTAGGCAATTCTCTTGCCTCAGCCTCCTGAGTAGCTGAGACTACAGGCACCTGCCACAACACTCAGCTATTTTTTGTTGCAGTTTGGCCGGGGCCGGCGCCCTACCCACTGAGCCACAGGTGCCACCCCACAGATTATATCTTTTTTTTTTTTTTTTGAGACAGAGCCTCAAGCTGTCACCCTGGGTAGAGTGCCATGGCATCACACCTCACAGCAACCTCCAACTCCTGGGCTTAAGCGATTCTGCCTCTGCCTCCCACGTAGCTGGGACTACAGGTGCCTGCCATAAGGCCTGGCTATTTTTTGGTTGCAGCCATCACTGCTATTTGGCAAGCCTGGGCTGGATTTGAACCCACCAGCTCAGGTGTATGTGGCTGGCACCTTAGCTGCTTGAGCCACAGGCGGCGAGCCACACAGATTAGATCTTAACAAAGGTTGGTCGTCAGCCCCTGACCTTCTTAGGCTCCCCCAAACTGAAAGGGGAACCTGCTGGGAGGCGCCTCTGGTCTAGAACTGAACTGGCCCAATAACACTAAAGTCAATATACATAGGGTGTTGGGGTAGAGCCAGGCGGGCTGTGAGGGGCACAGGCCTTACCTTGGTCAGCTGGTCCCCCTCGCGCCAGAGGCAGAAGCCTGAGCAGAGTGTCTCCCCGCGTCTGTATTCTGGGGTCTCTCGGTGAGTAGGCAGTGTGACTGACCTCAGAGCAATGATATAGGGGTCCCTGAGTGGAGGAAGGGTAGGAAGGGGCAGGGATCACCACAGAGGAAGGTGACAAAAGGTGACAGCCTATTCTGCCCTAAGCCCCAGCCGCAGACACCAGGGCAGGGATGCTCTGCTGTAGGGTATGAGTGGCCAGAGGGGAATTATTCTTGTATTCCACTCACGGTGAAACCAGAGCAGCCCAGGAAAGTCTGGGGGAGCCTGGGATCCCACAGCCCACGACAGCAAGCTCTGCCCCTAGGCGACACTGCTTCACCCTATCACATCCCCCGGTGAGCGGGCAGCCACCCACCCGTTGTCACAAGGCTTTCTCCGAGAGGCCAGGATCACGAAGTCCTGGGGCTTGGTGTCATCACCCAGGGCAGGGCTGATGACATGGTAGATGGCATCATCTTCGTCCACCTGCTGCACCAGCTCCACGCTCCTGTGGGGAGGTGGGAGCTCAGGGCCCAGGGAGACATGCCAGCTCCCACAAGAGCAGCAGGTCTGCTGGGGTCCTGCCTTGCCCAAGCCCCCAGCACCTTTCGTGGTGCTTGTGCATTCCCCTGTACTGCTCAGCAGCAGCCAGCAGGACAAGGGGGTGGCTAGACAGACACACACGTGCAAACAAGTGCACACAGACAGGAACAAAGACACACACGCGTGTTGTCATATGTGCACAGACAGGTGGATCAGCTCTACACATAGATCCGTATGTGTCTGCAGGCACACACCCCACACAGAAGCATACAACACAATGACTTCATAGCTGTACTTAATATTTAGTGAGTGGCCACTGTGTCTGGAGCCCAGGAAACGACCCATCCATAGAGGGAGTGAGGAAGCAGGGCTGGGGTGTGTCTGGGCTGTGAGGAATTGGAGATGTGCCCCCAGGCCTGGGCACACAGCTACCCAGGTACACGCACAGGTTCACAGCAGCACACAGGTACACACAACCATGTACAGACCCACCCCCCCGCCTTAATCTCCCAGCTTCACTCAGAGCCTGCCCATTTGTGTGCTGTGGCCAGGGCAGGGGGAAGGAATTAGGGGCTCTCTTTCCTTTGTACCATTCCCCCCAAGTCCTGTCCAGATTTGATCTGGCCCTCAAGGTCCACACAAGGCCTCTTCCTGCCAGGGGGGCCTTCCTGTCACATGTAGGACTATCCTCTCCTGCACGAGACACCCGCTGCTGACTTACCTCTCTGGCTTCTAGAAGGGCACTGCCAGCAGGCCTGGGGCTACCTAGCCGGCCAGACATGGTGGCTCACATCCATTACCCTAGCATTCTGGGAGGATGAGCCAGGAGGACCGTTAGAGGTCAGGAGTTCAAGACTACCCTGAGCAAGAGTGAGATCCTCACTCTAGTAAAAACAGAAACTAGCCAGGGGCAGTGGCGTGTGGCTATAGTCCCAGCTAATCAGGAGGCTGAAGTCTGAGTCGCAGAGTGAGACTCTGAAAAAATGAAAATATGGCAACACAGCTGGGCACACTGAATTTCTAAACTGCAAGACCCTCCTTGTGGGAATAGTCAGGAATACAGGCTCCTCACAATGTCATCATTGCAGAGATCACCAAAGACCTCCAAGCTGGGATATTGCCGGAATAGAAAATGACTTTGAAGGGACCTTAAAAAATAACAGTTTAAACTTTAAAGTTCCTATCTGAAATTTTGGCTATTTTCCTAAGAATATGTTTGTCTTCTAGATAAGTTCAAGAAGATACTCATATGAATAATCAGTAAACTTAGGGAATAAATGTATTCAAAGGAATTATATTAGTAGTCATAGGCACCCTCTGTATTAAAATAACATTCAGCATGAGCTGAATAGCTCATGCCTGTAATCCTAGCACTGTGGGAGGCCAGGGCAGGAGGATCCTTTGGGCTCAGGAATTCCAAACCAGCCAAAAGCCAGACTCTGTCAAGCCAGACTCCCTCTCTACAGAAAATAGAAAAAAACTAGCCAGGCCTCGTTGTGGACACCTGTAGTCCCAGCTACTTGGGAGGCTGAGGCAGGAGGATAGCTTGAACCCAGGAGCTGGAGGTTGTGATGAGCTAGACTGAGGCCATGGCACTTTAGCCGGGGCAACAGAGCAAGACTGTTGTCTCAAAAAACAAATATATATACACACACAGATAAATCTATATATATACTCATTGGATTGGCAATGTAGGAGTCTATGAAAAAAATAACATAACATGCAGGTATATATTTATAAAAAAGAATCAGCAAGCTTAGTGAATTTAGCAAATTGGCTATCCTATTAGCCTGAACGTGGGTGGGGGGGGGTGTCCCATCTACTCCTCTGCCTTCCAACCCCACCCCAAGCAGTTTTTTGGGGGGTTTTTTGTTTTGTTTTTTTTGCAGTTTTTGACCAGGGCTGGGTTTGTGGGTTTGAACCCGCCACCTCCGGAATATGGGGCCAGTGCCCTACTCCTTTGAGCCACAGGCACCGCCCCCCAAGCAGTTCTTAAACCCACTTTGGGAACACAACTCCAGAAAACAGTTTGAAACTCTGCTATCCCTGAATGCAAATCCACGACTCACCCCCTAAGTATCCATTTTGTTTGTCTTTTGGGGGGGGGGGGGGTCAGCCGCAATATGTTGCCCAGGCTGGAGTGCAGGGGCTGTTCACAGGTGCA
>CAUYQV010076259.1:0-20905 GCA_963574575.1 Galagoides demidoff
GGGAGGCGGAGGCAGGAGACTCGCTTGAGCCCAGGAGTTGGAGGTTGCTATGAGCTGTGATGCCATGGCACTCTACCCAGGGGGATAGCTTGAGGCTCCATCTCAAAAAAAAAAAAACCAGGCTTAGCACCCGTAACTCAGTGGTTAGGGTGCTGGCCACATATATAGAGGCTGGCGGTTCAAACCTGGCCGGGCCAACTAAACAATGACAACTACAACTGAAAAAATAGCCAGGCGTTGTGGCAGGCGCCTGTAGTTCCAGCTAGTCCAGAGGCTGAGGCAGGAGAATCGCTTGAGCCCAAGACTTTGAGGTTGCTGTGAGCTGTGACGCTACAGCACTCTACTGGGGGTGATGGTGAGATTCTTGTCTCAAAAGAAAAAAACAATTTTAAACCAAATGAAAACATAACTTATCAAAATGTGTGGGAGGTAGGGAAAGCAGTGCTAAAAGGAGGAAAATGTATAGCACTGAATACATACATTGAAAAGATATCATGTCAATTATCTAAGTCTCCACCTTACAAAACCAGAAAAAGAAGAGCAAATTAAATCCAAAGAAAGAAATAATAAATATTAGAGGAGAAATTGATGAAACTGAAAACAGGAAATCAATAGAGAACAATGACCAAAACCAAAAGCTGGTTCTTTGAAAAGATCAACAAAATCAGTATATCTCTACCCAGGCTAAAAATAAAAGAGAGAACAAGTTATATTCATTGTCAAATAATGACATTTTGGTCAGCAACGGCAACACACTACTCTTGTCTCCAATGATGGCTAGTGAAAATAAATTTACTGCGCTGCTAATGGCATAGAAGGTGACAGCTTGATTCACCTTGCTACCTAGTGAGACAGTGATGATGATCCCAACCCTGTCTTAGCCTAGACTTGCGTCTCAGCACCCATAGCTCAATCGTTAGGACACTGGCCCCACATACATGGACACTGGCGGGTTTGAAACTGCCCTGCTAAACAACAACTGCAACAACAACAAAAAATAGCTGGGCATTGTGGCAGGTGCCTGTAGTCCCAGCTACCCAGGAGGCTGAAGCAAGAGAATCATTTAAGCCCAAGAGTTAGAAGATGCTGTGAGCTGTGACGCCACAGCACTCTACCAAGGCTGATAGAATTAGACTCGTCTCAAAAAAAAAAAAAAGCTTACACTGAGGTGTGTTTCTTTCTTTCTTACTTTTTTTGAGACAGAGTCTCATTTTTGTTGCCCTTGGCAGAGTGCCATGGTGTCAGAGCTCAGAGCAATCTTAAACTCTTGGGGTCAAGTGATTCGCCTGCCTCAGCCTCCCAAGTAGCTGGGACTAGAGGTGCCTATCAAAATGACTGCTTATTTTTAGAGACGGAGTCTCGCTCTTGCTCAGGCTGGTCTCAAACCTGTGAGCTCAAGCACTCCACCCTCCTCGGCCCCCAAGAGTGCTAGGATTATAGGTTATGAGCCACCATACCAGCCCATGTATGTGTTTGTATTTCAGTTTTTTCTTTTTTTACCCTGGAGTACAATGGCATAATCATAGCTCACTGTAACCTTAAATTCCTAAGCTCAAAATCAGCCTGAGCAAAAGCAAGACCCCATCTCTACTAAAAATAGAAAAACTAGCAGAACATCATGGTGGGCACTTGTAGTACCCAGCTACAGGCAAGAGGATTGCCTGAGCTCGAGAGTTTGAGGTTGCTATGAGCTATGATGCACAGCACTACCCAAAACAACACAGTGAGACTGTCTCCGAGCATATAAAAATTTAAAAAATAAACAAGGGCACACTGGCTCACACCTGTAATCAGCACTCTGGGAGGCAGAAGCAGGCGGATTGCCTGAGGTCACAGGTTCAAGACCAGCCTGAGCAAGAGCGAGAAGCTGCCCCTAAAAATAGCCAGGCACTGTGGCAGGCGCCTATAGTCTCAGTTACTCAGGAGGCTGAGGCAAGAGAATCACTTGAGACCAGGAGTGTGAGATTGCTCTGAGCTATGATGCCACAGCACTCTAATGAGGGCAACATAGTGAGATTGTCTCAAAAAATAAAATGAAGAAATAAAAGCACCGGCCTAGCTTACTTTTACTTTATAAGCTTTTATAATACATGAACCCCCATGTAAACTGGACTTTGGGCAATATGATACTTGATGATAACACATGTACCATTCTGGCAGGGGATGTTGATAATTAGAGAGGCTGTGTGGGACAGGAAATACATGGGCAATGTCTGTATGCTGTATTACTGTGAATCTTAAATTCCTTAAAAAACAAAATTTATTAATTTTTTAAATACAGTACAGGCACAACTTAACAGTCAAAATGTTCAACTCTGGCTCAGCACCTGTGGCTCAAGCGGCTAAGGCGCCAGCCGCATACACCTGAGCTGGCGGGTTGAAATCCAGCCTGGGCCTGCCAGACAACAACAATGGCTGCAACCAAAAAAAAAAAAAAAAAAAATAGCCAGGCATTGTGGTGGGCGCCTGTAGTCCCAGCTATTTGGGAGGCAGAGGCAGGAGACTCACTTGAGTCCAGGAGTTGGAGGTTGTTGTGAGCTGGGATGCTAGGGCACTCTACCTGGGGTGACAGCTTGAGGCTCTGTCTCAAAAAAAAAAAAAAAAAATGTTCAACTCTATCAAATTACTAAGATTCTCTTGCCCTAAGATATTTCACCAACCTCAGCTTCTTTTTTCTTTGCACGAACTTTCTCCACTTCCATAAGAATCTTCTGGGATTCATCCACATTTCCTTCAGCACCTAGCTGCTCAGCTTTAGCAAGAAGTTTTCCTATTTCTTCATTCAACTCATGTACTTTTTCTGCCTAAGAGAGAGAAAAAACCAGGTAAGCAGAAACCTAAAAAACATAGAAGTTTGAATACAAAGGAAACAAGTGTTTCTCCTGTTGCATTTCTAATTTATTCTACTAAAACAGAACAGATAAAGATCCACACAGAGTCACATGCACACTAACAAGTATGGCATCATTATTGCTACCACTGAGATTCCGATCTGACTCTGAACTAGACCTGAGTACTGTGTTCCAACAAAAGCAGTGGCATCATTGTTACTTCCGGTATAGTTCCATAGACCATACACAGTCATTTCCCAGGCTATCTCTTTTTACATCCTCTGGATATGGATACTAAAATGCCTAGGTTTAAACACACAAACTTTTACGATAAGCAAAATACCTCATTACTGAGATGTACCTTCAAAAACAAAATAGCATTTTTGGTTCAATTAGCAATTGCATATATCCTAAGAAATGCTTTTACAATACTGAAAAGAAAAAACAACAGACTCAGTTCCACTGAGGGGGGAAACAAAAGAATGATGTAGCTGACACTCAGACACATATGAAGATCTATCTCCTGGCTAGGTGCAGTGGCTCACACCTGTAATCCCAACACTCTGGGAGGCCAAGGTGAGTGGATCACATGAGCTCACCACAAGTTCAAGACCAGCCTGAGCTAGAGCAAGACCCTACCTCTAAAAAAAAAAAAAAAAAAAAACAGCCAAACGTTGTGGTGGGTGCCTATAGTCCCAGCAACTCGGGAAGCCGAGGCAAGAGGATCACTTGAGCCCAGGAGTCTGAGGTTGCTGTGAGTTATGATGCCATGGCACTCTACCAAGGGCAACAAAGTAAGATTCTATCTCAACAAAAAAACAAAAAAAATTCTATCTCCTTTTCCATTCCATGACTTGGATACACACAGTTTGATCATGTACCACTAAATTTTTCTTGCCTCCTGTTTTATAATGGAATGTTAAACAAAACAAAGTAAAAATCATGCATAGAGGGCAAAAAACAGAAAGAAAAACAGGACAGAGGCAGCAACTCCTGCGGGGTGACACACATGTGCTTTGTCATAGCCTTTAGTCCTTCCTGGTATAAGGCAGAGAGTACTATCTACCCCCCAAATTACCCAATCAGTGCTGATGGTGAGTGATTATCTGTCAACAACCCAATATTTGCAAGATAATGATTCACAACAAAGCCACCAGGTTTACCTTTGCAGAAACTTCTGCACTGATCTCCTCCTGTGTTTCTGCCAGCCGTTTCTTGGCAAGCTCAGTTCTCCGGTCACATTCTGCGATAAAGGACTCCAAGTGATCCATTGCCTAGCACAGAAAAAGCAGAGGCTATAATCATTTATGTGTACAGTCCCAGTGCCTTTTTTTTTTTTTTTTTTGGGAAACAAAGTCTCACTTTCTCACCCTCCGTAGAGTGCTGTAACATCATAGCTCACAGCAACCTCAAACTTTTGGGCTCAAGCGATTCTCTTGCCTTAGATTCCCAAGTAGCTGTGACAAGAGGCTTCCATCACAATGCCTGGTTATTTTTATAGATGGGGTCTCGCTCTATCTCAGGCTGGTCTCAAACCTGTGAGCTCAGGGCAATCCACCTGCCTCAGCTTCCCAGAGTGCTAGAATTACAAGTGTGAGTCACTGTGCCCCGGCTCAGTGCTTACTTGTTTGATGGGAAATACACTCCTGGTTAGTTGGTTTCTTAAAGCCTATAGGTTCAACAAGAAGATCTTTTTTTTTTTTGAGACAGAGCCTCAAGCTGTCCCCCTGGGTAGAGTGCCATGACATCACAGCTCACAGCAACCTTCAACTCCTGGGCTGAAGTGAGTCTTCTGCCTCTGCCTCCCAAGTAGCTGGGACCACAGGCGCCTGCCACAACACCAGGCTATTTTTTTTTTTTGGTTGCAGCCATCATTGTTATTTGGTGGGCCTGGGCTGGATTCGAACCCGCCACTTTAGGTATATGTGGCTGGTGCCTTAGCCACTTGAGCCATAGGCGCTGAGCCCAATGAGAAGATCTTAAACTACCCTACAGCTAAAGCATTCATATTTGTTAAACCAAATGAGTATTTTGAAGCACAGTCTTCTCATTGGATTTACTTGTTCATTTTTACTTTTTTTTTTTTGAGACAGAGCCTCAAGCTATCCCCCTGGGTAGAGTGCTATGGCATCACAGCTCATAGCAACCTCCAACTCCTGGGCTCAAGTGAGTTTCCTGCCTCAGCCTCCCAAGTAGCTGGGACCACAGGCGCCCGCCACAACGCCCGGCTATTTTTTTTGGTTGCAGCCATCATTGTTGTTTGGTGGGCCCGGGCTGGGGATTCGAACCCGCCACCTTAGGTGTATGTGGCTGGCGCCCTAGCCGATTGAGCCACAGGCGCCAAGCCCTTGTTCACTTTTACAATCCATAAAAGAAATTCCAACACTCAATAATATTACCAAGAAATTTAGAGGAAAATTAAAACATGTGGCCATAAACAACAACACTGAGGGTTAAAAAAGGCTGAGAGGGCTCAGCGCCTGTGGCTCAATCAGCTAAGGCGCCAGCCACGTACACCTAAGGTGGCGGGTTCGAATCCCCAGCCTGTGCCTGCCAAACAACAATGATAGCTGCAACCAAAAAATGGCCGGGTGTTGTGGCGGGTGCCTGTGGTTCCAGCTGCTTGGGAGGCGGAGGCAGGAGACTCGCTTGAGCCCAGGAGTTGGAGGCTGCTGTGAGCTGTGATGCCATAGCAATATACCCAGGGGTATAGCTTGAGGCTATGTCTAAAAAAAAAAAAAAAAAAAGGCTGAGAGGAGGCTGGTTCTAGAGGCCCTCTGCTGAAGAGTTACAGGAGGTGCACATGATGTACTCACTGGTCTCTGTGAGCCATGTAAATATTACTCCCTCATGTTCTGAGGGTAGCATCCCCCCTTTCACCTCAAAAACAAAACAACAGAACAAATATTACTGAGAGTTGTGAATAAGACATTTGCCTACAGTCTCAAGTAATAGGAAAACTGGTCATTAGTTATCCAAAGAGATAAAGGAAAAGAAACTCTAGAAATCAAATTGCTCTGCAAAGACCTGGTGGGAAACAATCATAAAGTAATGAACGAATATGCTCACATACATGCTCAAATTAATCTACTGTAACTAAGCAAAGGCCAATGAAATTTCAGACAGATACATAAACAGGACTTCACTGTTCCAACTGTCAGCAATAAGAAACACCAAAGGGTATCTTCACAAGAAGGAATTAAAAAAAAAAAAAAGAAAGAAACACCAAAGCGGGGTGCCCGTAGCTCAGTGGTTAGAGCACCAGCAGCCCCATGTAGCAGGGGTGGCGAGGCCTACTAAACAAAAAAATAAAAAATTAAGAAACACCAAAGGTACACCATGAATCAGCTTGCTAATGTCAGCATCATGTTAAATGTAACACTAAGTATGGTTGGCAGTGAAGACAGTTTTAGCTAGCATGATTATCAAAAAATGAAGAAAATTTTGGCTCCGTGCCTGTGGCTCAAGCGGCTAAGGTGCCAGCCACATACATCTGAGCTGGCGGGTTCTAATCCAGCCCGGGCCCGCCAAACAAAAAATAGCCAGGCGTTGTGGCTGGCACCTGTAATCCCAGCTACTTGGGAGGTGGAGGCAGGAGACTCACTTGAGCCCAGGAGTTGGAGGTTGCTGTGAGCTGTGATGCCATAGCACTCTACCCAGAACGACAGCTTGAGGCTCTGTCTCAAAAAAAAAGAAAATTTTGAGTGGAGATCAAGGCAGATGAAAGTTAGGACAACAGGCTTGGCGCCTATAGCTCAAGCAGCTAAGGCCCCAGCCACACACACCAGAGCTGGCAGGTTCGAATTCAGCCCGGGCCTGCCAAACAACCATGACAATTGACAGCAAAAAAAAATTAGCCGGGCGTTGTGGCATATGCCTATAGTCCCTTGGGAGGCTGAGGCAAGAGAATCGCTTAAACCCAGGAGTTGGAGATTGCTGTGAGTTGCGATGCCACGGCACTCTACCCAGGGTGACAGCTTTAGGCTCTGTCTAAAATAATCTATCTCCCCTCTCCTAAAACAGACAGGAGAGAGCAGGACACAGCCTTAAGAAAGTGCCCCACCAACATCAGTAAAGCACTAGACTGGATCTTAGCACACTGGAGGGGTTATAATACCCTCCAACAACTTCCAATCTTTTTTTTCAAATAAATTCATTCTTGGGAGAAGGTCAAGATAGGAAAGAAGTTCCCAAGATGATGCCAAGATTCCCAGAAAGCTGCAGGAGTGCTACAGTATTCATTCATGGCTGACAATTCATAGATTGTTACTCTGTAATTTTGTAATTAAAAAATTTCCTCTTAGTGGCACCTGTGGCTCAAGTGGCTAAGGCACCAGCCACATACACCTGAGCTGGTGGGTTTGAATCCAGCCCAGGCCTGCCAAACAACATTGGCTGCAACCAAAAAATAGCTGGGTGTTGTGGTGGGCGCCTACAGTCCCAGCTACTTGGCAGGCGGAGGCAGGAGAATCACTTGAGCCCAAGAGTTGGAGATTGCTGTGAGCTGTGACACCACACACCATAGCACTCTACCCAGGGCGACAGCTTAAGGCTCTGTCTCCAAAAAAAAAAAATTTTCCTCTTGGCTCCAGTGCCCATAGCTCAGTGGTTAGGCCACCAGCCACATAAACCGGGTCTGGCAGGTTCGAACACAGTCCAGGCCTGCTAAAATAACAATGACAACTGTAACAGCAACAACAAAAAATAGCCAGGCATTGTGGTGAGCACCTGTAGTCGCAGCTACTTGAGAGGCTGAGGCAAGAGAATTGCTTAAAGTTTAAACCTAAGAGTTTGAGGCTGCTGTGAGCTGTGACACCACAGGACTCTACTGAGGGTGACACAGTGAGACTGTCTCAAAAAAAAAAAAAAATTTTCCTCTTGCTAGTCATCCAAATGTCTGCTGGTCTATTTTTTCACTACATTCGAATCAGAGAATCAGGAAAACAAATAATCTAGCATTTCTTTGCTTATACACACCTGTATACCGTACTTCATGGAAAGATGAAGAGCTGGTTAGAGGTCCCACTCAGGGTCAAAGTGTTAGTGAGCTAGCTGATAAAGTTCTCTGTGTCATCTGTGCTCACCTGAAAAAACACTCCTAACAGATCAGTCTGAGAGGCACCAGGGTCACCCGTGCACTGTCCTCTGCAGCAGAGGTTCTCAACCTGTGGGTCGCAACCCCATTGGGGGTCAAATGACCCTTTCACAGGGGTCGCCTAAATACATCCTGCATATCATATGTTTACATTACGATTCATAACAGTAGCAAAATTACAGTTATGAAATAGCAATAAAAATAATTTTACCATTAGGGGTCACCACAACATAAAGAACTGTATTAAAGTGTTGCGGCATTAGGAAGGTTGAGAACCATTGCTCTACGGCCTCCCCAAGCAGAGTAATCGCACACATGAGATGGACCAAAGGATCCACTCATGGGGGCAAAATGAGGCAAAGACATCTGATAACCCTGTCAATGCCTTTACCAATGAATGCAATTACCTACATCATAAGAAGAATCCAAATTGGCTGTGGATTCAGGCACCTAGTAATCTATAAACTTAAATGGTTAACTTCCTAAGTGAAAACAAGCAAACTATGAAAAAGGTCTTTTTAACTGCCAAGTTCTTAAAAAGCTGGCTTTCTGTTTTGGTGACCCTCTCCTTCCCTTCAAAGGATTTCTCAATTTTAGATTGGTTCCTCAATTATTATTATTTTTTTTTTTTGAGAGGGAGCCTCAAGCTATCCCCCTGGGTAGAGTGCCATGGCATCACAGCTCATAGCAACCCCCAACTCCTGGGCTCAAGCAAGTCTCCTGCCTCAGCCTCCCAAGTAGCTGGGACCACAGGCGCCCGCCATAACGCCCGGCCATTTTTTGGTTGCAGCCGTCATTGTTGTTTGGCGGGCCGGGCTGGGGATTTGAACCTGCCACCTTAGGTGTATGTGGCTGGCGCCTTAGCCGATTGAGCCACAGGCACCGAGCCCTAAGCTTGATTTTTCAGCTCTGCTGTTAACTCCCCAAATCATTTTGGAAAAGTACAGAAAGAGCATGATAACTAATTCTTTTTAATGTAGAGACTAAATCAGAGAAGGGAAATAGTCACCAACTGACTTCTCAAACTCACAGTCGACTATGAGAATTCATTTCTGTACACTTTCCTAGTGAGGCCAGATGTGACCCTGGGATCTTTTTCAATAACTCACTTTTAGACAGTACCAATTGATGAGAATTAGTAACTAAGATAAAGTTGAGTTTCACTCCTGGCAGGATGCTTATAAAGCATAATTATACAATAATTAGACTGGAACCTTAGAGTCACTTATCTTTGGTCCTCAAGCTATTAGTCTCCTTTTGTTTGAATTTGTTGCAACTGTTTTGTTCATTAGCTAGTTAGTATTGGGTAAAGAATATGAAAATCCCGAGTGTTACAGGATTTAGTCTATAAAATGTGATTTATTTAGGATCAACTACAAATTCTAAGCATGGCCTAAAGTTTTAAGTAGCCTTTTTGGTGTCTCTAACAAAGACTTGCTCACATTATCTCAAGCAACGGGCAGATAAACATAAAGATCA
This sequence comes from Galagoides demidoff, assembly GCA_963574575.1. Taxonomy (NCBI): domain Eukaryota; kingdom Metazoa; phylum Chordata; class Mammalia; order Primates; family Galagidae; genus Galagoides; species Galagoides demidoff. Next base: position 9,406 of record CAUYQV010076259.1, read on the forward strand.
TAGGGTGTAGTGGAGGCAGATAGCCTGTGGAAATCCAAAAACAGGAGCTGTGGCACTGATAAGGCATATTGGAAGTATACCCAAGATTAGGGACGTCGGCAGCAAGAATTTATGACTCTTCTCTCTAGTACTCAGCTATAAACATAGATCAGCTATGTAGTGCCTTAGTTTTCCTACTGACTATACTACCAGTTTACCTAATCATTTTCTTGGAGGTTTTTATATTTTTCTCCCTCTGTTTACAAATAATTACAGCTTTTTCATAACATGAGTTTGCCTGATGACTATGGTATCTATGACCTCTCTTTCTATATTCTTTTGCTTCAATGTCTGCTAATACTTTTACCAGGAACTCTCATCCCAAGTCTAATTTCCAAGGGCTTTTCTTTGTATATTAGGCCATTTCATTTGTTCTGGCCAGTCCAGGATTTGGGTCCAACCTTGATCCAGTCGGAAAGGACAAAGGGAGTTCTTATAATCCAAAACATCACTTTTTCACTGCTACTTTATTTATTTATCTATTCTTTTTTTTTTGAGGCAGAACCCTCAGTAGAGTGCTATGGTGTCACTGCTCACAGCAACCTCAAACTCTTGGGCTCAAGCAATTCTCTTGTCTCAGCCTCCTGAGTATCTGGGACTACAGGCACCCACCACAATGCTCCCCCCCCTTTTTTTTTGAGACAGAGTCTCACTATGTCGCTCTTGGTATAGTGCCATAGTGTCACAGCTCACAGCAACCTCAAACTCTTTTGAGGTTGTGGACTATAGGCACCTGCCAGAATGCCCAGCTCAGGGTCTCTTGCTCAGGCTGATCTCGAACCTGTGAGCTCAGGCAATCTACCCACCTAGGCCTCCCAGAGTGTTAGGATTATAGGCGTGAGCCACCATGCCCAGCCTTCAGTGTTACTTTGGAAGGAATAATACGGTTTAGGTATCCTTTATCTGAAATGCTTAGCACCAGAAATGTTTCAGATTTCAAATTTTTTTGAATTTCAGAATATTTGCATTATACATTTACCAGACGAGCATCCCTAATCCAAAATCCAAAGCGTTCTAATGAGCATTTCCTTTAAGAATCATGTCAGGGTTCATGAAATTACACATTTTGGAGCATTTCATATTTAGGGTTTTGGATTAGAGATACTCAACCTGTGTAGTAGGGCAGTTTACCTTAGGACAACAGTAAAGGTCTTGATTGACCTGTCTTGAGTTTGCTTAATTAAAAATTTATTCTGGGTCTGGGCATCAGTTTCACACCTGTAATCCTAGCACTTTGAGAGGCCAAATGGGGAAGATTGCTTGAGGCCAGGAGTTCAAGACCCCAACCTATACAAAAAATAGAAAATATCTACCAGGCATGGTGGCATGCCTCTAGTCCCAGCTGATGGTATGGCTAAAGCAGGAAGATTACCTGAGCCCAGGAGTTCAAGGTTGCAGTCAGATAAGATGATGCCACTGCATTCTATCCTGGACAGCACAAGAAGAACTTCATCTAAAAAACAAAAAAAGGAAGGAAAGAAGGAAGAGAGGGAGGAATGAATTCCAAATTGAAATATCAAATTTAATGTATCTACGGAAATTAAACATCCTAATTGCATACCAGTTAATGATGCCTATATGCTGTAATTATTGTAGATTATTACCACTGATTCTTATCTATTAAGAAAGATAAGAAGGTGACCATATATAGTCATATATTTCATTTGACTAATATTAGTGTATTGTCAGAAAGAGCCTTTGGCTAGATACAGAAATGGAACTATCTAAATGTTTTCTTAAAGTACTAACATATTTAAAATAATGTTTGACATGGTCAAAATGACAAATCACATTTTAAGTTTTATTTATTGTGAGAGTCTTAGCTTTCTGGACTATAAAAAAAGTTGTAAGAAATTTACACAGGAAGTAATATGTGAAACTAATTTGACTTAGAAGATATCCCAGGAGATAATCTTTCAATTTTGATACCATTAAAATAATTAATGATATCTGATAGGATTTCATTGAGCTATATAAGCAGTACCAGATCAGAGGTCTGGTATTGTGGGGCTTAAAGTTTTTCTTACTACATGTATAAGCCAAGGTGGAGCAATGTGTTGAAATGTAGAAAAATGGGAGGCCGGGCAGGTGGATTGCCTGAGCTCATGGGTTCAAGACCAGCCTGAGCAAGGGTGAGACCCCCGTCTCTAAAAAATAACTGGGTGTTGTGGCGGACGCCTGTAGTCCCAGCTACTGGGGAGGCTGAGAGGAGAGAATGACTTGGGCCCAAGAGTTTGAGGTTGCTGTGAGCTGTGACACCACTGCACTCTACCAAGGGCAACAAAGTGAGACCCTGTCTCAAAAAAAAAAAAAATAGAAAAAGCTTTGCAAAGATTTGGAATTATGAAGGATTGTCCTACTTTGATAATTCCTTTTTTTACTTTGTAAATTTTCTTTTAATACATGTGGAATTTTACATCTAAGTAAAATAACAACACATTCAAAATTTACCATTTATACAAATTGTTACAGAATAACAACCAGTGGGTTAAATAAGTAAAATAAAGCGCACTGATGGGTATTTGTCCACTAATGAGTCACAAGAAAGGAATGGATTTGGTGAAAAAATATTTGTTTCATTTAAACAAACAACTTCTCATTACTGACCATTAAGACAAAATTAAAAATCCTCTGCTACAGATCCTGAAGCAGGTGAAACTCCTATCACAGCCTTGCCACTTTGGGGAGCCACACTCTTGAAGTGACAACATGGCAGAGAATACATTAAACAATTGGGGGGCGTGATCATTGAACTGTTCTTAAATGTGTGAATTATTAGTGGAAAAGACCCAGCTGTAATTAGACCTCCACTGTGTATTTAGCTGGAAGAACATGTTAGTTCTGCAATATGTCTCTTGGTTAAACATTCCACAGTTCTTACTTCATTTCTGTAAATAAAGTTTTGTGAATCTGTTTTGTATTGTGAAAAATTCATAAGATAACATTGATATTTTGATTTGTAGTATTTCTAATTGGTAAATTTAACTGAAAAATAAAATTAATTTATTTTTATATGTTCAGGGGAATTTTAAAGAAAGTCAAATCTTTTGTAGATAATTCCTTTTTCAAGGAATAATTAACAATTCAACCTCATTTTTCAATTTTCATTATATATTCATGTATCTTTAATTCTATCATTCATTCTTATGGCATGGACTGCCATAAATCCTCTGAAGAAAAATGCAGGAAATAATACACAAATTTAAAGGCTGATATTGTCATCTGGAGTGATTGTTCACAAGTTTTTTTTCTCTTTCTTTTTTTGAGGCAGAGAGTCAAGCTGTGTACCTGGGTAGAGTACTGTGGCGTCATAGCTCACAGCAACTCTTGGGCTCAAGTAATCCTCTTGCTTCAGTTTTTCTGTTTTTAGTAGAGACAGGATCTCACTTTTGCTCAGGCTGGTCTGGAACCTGTGAGCTCAAGCAATCCACCCACCTTGACCTCCCAGAGTCCTAGGATTATAGGCGTGAGCCACTGTGCCTGGCCTGTTCTCAATTATGATCACTGAAGTGTCCAGGCCCAGGAGGAAATACATTGTCATAAAACAGTTTTCATCATTCCATAGTCATTTGTATAAATTTGGTCTTTCCAATTCCAAAAGTGTATTTCTGCTTTATGTAAAATACCATATCTTTAACCTTAATTTTTGACCAAGAAACAAGTTATTGTTTAGAATAGTAAAATACACCTGATAAGATTTACACCATTATAATGAAATGTATCGGTTTACTCAGTTGTAGAGGAAGTATACTCATTTTGTTGCAATTACCAGCCTCCCAGCCCTATTTACTAGTAATATGTCTTTCTGACTTAGAATAATACATAGATTATATACATTGCTAAGTATTCGTTTGGATTCTATTTTAAAGCTTTTGTTTTTCTTCTCATTTTTTGAACCAGAAATGAGTGGGATGGTATATTAAGCCAAAAATATAGTGTAACTTTTATTTAATACTACTTAAATGAAGAAAGATTTTTAAAAAACCAAAGTTCCAACTGATAATTATCCTATTCAGACTTTAGTGAATATGTCGCTCAATCCAAGTCGACCTTCCTCTTCAGAGGTAAGAAAATCTTTTTATACTACAGTACAAGAAAAACTTGCCTATCGTTTTTGAGAAATTCTTAAAAAGCAAAAATATGAGTTATATAAAGTCATAGGTATTGACTGCAGCACGATCCCAGTGGCAGGTGTCCCATTATACTTCTTGCTTCTCGAGCTTACTCAGATCGGATTGAGTCATCCAATGCCTGGTGCCTTGAAAATCTATAATAGCTTCAGTTCCACAGGAAGTCCTTTTTTTTTTTTGCAGTTTTTGGCTGGGGCTGGGTTTGAACCCACCACCTCCGGCACATGGGGCCAGTGCCCTACTCCTTTGAGCCACAGGCGCCGCCCCCACAGGAAGTCTTTATAACTCCCTTGCATGTATTTTTGACTCCTTGCCACTCTCTCTTTGATCCTGCTCCTTGGCAAAACAATAAACATGGTTAATCCTTTCCCCCACCTGTTCTACCTCTGAGTAGTTTGAACGTGGCTGTAGAAAAATGTCCCAGCATAAGGGCTATTTGCACTTTACTTTCATGACCATGCGTCTTAAGTGGAATCTTTTGCAGGCAGTAAATCTTACTGTCTACCACTCTTTTATTCAATTTTCCACATTTCTAGACCAGTGTTTCATACCATCTCACACTTCCAATACCTTCTTCCCATTTTCTGTTAAACCAACTCCAATCAGGCTTTTACCTCTACTGTATATACTTTAAAAATTTTCAGTATTTCTCCAACTACTTTGTTGTTCTGAAAAAAATTAACTGTTAAAATAGATTTTTTGGGGGGTGGGGAAGGCAGCTATGCTCACCACTATACCACCAACATACTTCTTGTTTAAGAAATAGTTCCCACCTATAAAATATTAATGTATTTGTAAAGAAGGTCATATTTACTTCACTGAAGGTTTTGCAAATATTTATTAGTATGCTAGGGAATAATGTTTTAAATACTGTGGTGTTCAAAATGCAGCATATAGCAAACTGCACTATCAGATGTACACAAACATCTTAAATTGCTAGTGAATCATCATAAGTATAGAAGTCATCTCTAGGCTTTAAAAAACAAAACCTTCAGTTTAAGAACCACTTTTATCTCCTGTAGAAATTAATAATATCCATAGTAAATCATATTCAAACTTTTAAAGGTTTCTCAGATATTTAAAATTGTGGTTTGAGTATAATCATTTAAATGTTTTGACTTTTATTATTTTATTTTATTTTTATTTATTGATTTATTTTTTGAGACAGCACCTCAAGCTGTCAGCCTGGGTAGAGTGCTATAGCATCACAGCTCACAGCAACCTCAAACTCTTGGGCTTATGTGATTCTCTTGCCCCAGCCTGCCAAGTAGCTGGGACCACAGGCTCCCGCCACAATGCCTGGCTATTTTGTGGTTGCAGCCGTCATTGTTGTTTGGTGGGCCGGGGTTGGATTTGAACCCGCCAGCTCAGGTGTATGTGGCTGGCACCTTAGCCACTTGAGCCACAGACACGGAGCCATGGTTTGACTTTAATATACAGTGACTATCACAACAACTTCATGAGATTAAAAGATAGGACTATATTTGCTATAATTGTTCTATTTCTGTTGTAGTAATCTAAAGATTCCTCTAAAGAGAAGTACCCTAATCAAGGATATAACAAAACGTTAATAGTAAAATAAACCATTTTACTTAAGCACAGACAAGCTTATAGATACGCCCTGTGTAAGAACAACCATTTGTTTTCCCATCACTGGTTAGGAATAGATTCTTCCTAGAAATCTGGGGAACAAACACGTTCTCCAGACCACACTATTGACCCTCTTGCAGGAGAGCTAACAATCATCAGAACGGGGTAAAGAGACAATAAACAAAGGATAAAGATTCTACCAGGTCACCCTAGTGAAACTGAGTAGGTGGGGAGTAGAATGGGATGAAGGCTGGTGATAACAAAACTGGTCTTGGTGCTCTCCTGTTCTTATTGTGGGCCACAGAAGGAACACCTTGCATCGGAGTGTTGGGAGAATCTAGGAGCTAAATCTATAGCATTGTTTCCAACGTCAGATATGCCAATTTAAGAAATAAATTTATGGTTCTTCATTTTGTTTTTTGTTTGCTCAGACGGATGCATGCATTCTGTATCTATTTTAGTGTTTATTAAACTTAAAATTCTATAGGATATTAACTGTTTTGTCACCTAAATGATATTTTAACTGCTGTTCTTGTCATTTTATTCAGTTGGTGGAGCTTCATGTTTTTTATGTCCCTGAAGGATCCTGGAACTATAAATTAAATACCATTTCTATAGAAGTTGTTAACAAATTCATTTCAGCTGGATTTATAAGGCAAGTATTTTGTGGTCATGTAACAACATGCCTGAAACAGATCCCTCCCCGCCTTTTTTTTTTTCCTGCAGAGAAAAATGCTTTCTGGAAATTTAAAAATTCTAAGTGAAAAATACCTTGTCCATGTGACGGATCCATTTCTTAACTTAATGAATGCTATCAATAAATAGGGCTATGTGGCAATGAAATCAAACAGTGCTGTGGGAACAGAACCCTGGGCCATAATACTGCCACCCAGAAAATTGTACAACCTGTATATTATGGTTATACACAAAGAAAACTCAGAAGTAATCTGAAATTAAAAACCTATTGAAGAGCTGTAAATAATCGTTAAGCCAATATATCTGCAATGGCCCTTTCTCTGAACAGTTTAAAAATATAAACAAACAACTTATGTATATATGTATTATGTGCAGTTATCTATATGCATATTCCTAAAAACACAGAAACACCCATGACTACACACGTGCTCTCATCTCCTTTAGGTCTTCACTTAAATATCACTGTCTGTGTAGATACTCTATCACTGTGTTTTAAATCACAGCTACAGTCCCTTTCTCCCTTCCCTGTTTTATTTTTCTCTCTAGTACTCAGCAGGGTCTTATGAACTATATTTTTTACTTATTTACTTGGTTAATTTTTCTCTCCTACCACTAGATTATATCTAGTGACTCTGTATTAGCCTTAGCTCACAGCAACCTCAAACTCCTGGGTTCAAGCAATTCTCCTGGCTCAGCCTTCTAAATAGCCAGGACTATGGGCACATGCCACAACGCTTGGCTAATTTTCTGATTTTTAGTAGAGATGTCTCACTTTTGCCCAGCCAGGTTGGTCTCAAACTCCTGAGCTGAAGTAATCCTCCTATCTCAGCCTCCCCCTAGAGTGCTAGGATTACAGATATAAGCCACCACACTCAGCCAAAAGGCAGACTTTTAAACACTTATTTTAAAAGATATTTAAGAAAGACCTACCAAGGGCCAGGCAGTGTAGAAGCATCTTAGGCTGTATCGGACATAATAAACCAATATTTACGTTTGAGCTAACTAAAGTTACTGAATCGTTAGTAGATTCAATATCTAATTAATTTTGCATTATAAAGCAATTTCACGATATTTCAGGGTATCTCCTCATCTTACTTTACAAGCCTTGAGGGAACGTCTGGGTGAGTTCCTTGGTGAAGATGCTGTTGCAGAAAAATTTTTATTTCTGAAATGCATTGGAAATAATTTAGCTGTGGTAAGTTTTCTTCATTTTTTTCTTCTGATTAAGGAAAGCCATTCCTTATGAAATCATGTTTCTCAAATGTTTATTAACTCAAGTTTCTTACAATACTATGAGATATGTAATCTCAATCATAATGAAATGGAAATATCAATAATCACACAGATCAAGAAGGAAGGAGCTGATGGGCATATTTTCAGCAATAAAAGGATGGGGGCTTTTTTGGATGTGAATTTTCTTGAGAAGAAAAGGAAAACAAATTTAAAATGTGATTATAAAAGTGACATATTTTTTCAGTTTAAATGACAGTTTTTAAAAGCGCTTTAAATAAGTACTTGTGTTCTGGAGAAAAATCGGGCTCTTATTGCTTGGGCCACAACTAGCCTCACTTAGTGTGAAAATGATAATTTGGCTCAATTTTTTCTTTCTTTTTTTTTTTGGCATCAGCTATTACCTACTGAACTCTCCTATTTGTAGTTTCTATGCGTGTCAGGATAGTCTAAGAGTGGAGAAGCTGAAATTCCCAATCTAACAAGCCATCAGATCTCAGAGTTTCTAGTTTCTCATATCTTCTATCAAGATGTTGTATATTTGAACTCTTTAAAATGCAGTATATTCTTACAGCACTCTAGTTAACATGTTGTTGTTACTATATATCAATTTATGTGATTATTGTTTAATGTCTGTTTATTCCTTGTGGGTAGGGACTTTAATTAATTCCATTATATAATATTTGTAACTGGTGCCTGACCGTGCTTTGCACTTAGAGGTTTTTTTCTTTTTTGTTCTTTTTTTGAAATAAGAGTTTCACTTTGTTGCCCTTGGTAGAGTACTGTGGCGTCACAGCTCACAGCAACCTCAAACTCTTGGGCTTAAGTGATTCTCTTGCCTCAGCCTCCTAAGTAGCTGGGACTACAGGTGCCCACCACAACGCCCAGCTATTGTTGTTGTTGTTGTTATTGTTGTCATTGGTTAGCAGGCCCTGGCCAGGTTCGAACCCACTTAGCCCCAGTCTAAGTGGGCTCGGCAGGCACCAGTGGTTCAGCCAGCACCGTAAACACTGAACCACTGGTGCCCACCAAGCCTACTTAGAGGTATTTAAATGTTTATTGAGCAAATTAAATAATGAATGATAATGGAAGAAATAAGAATATTCCCTCAAAGTACTACCATAATTTGCTATGTGGGAATCTTGGGATCAATAGCTAAATGTGAAGAAGTGTTTGTTATTAGGATTCTACTTAGCAGGCCAGAATAGTAATTTACTGATCATTAAGTTAGTTTTCCTCAAATAGGGAAGAAAATAAATGACTCTCATATAGATTTGTAAAATATCAATCCCTGAATCTCAGATTGGCAGGGACCTATTTTACTGTTTTCAACAAATACTTATTGATGTTTTTCTGTCTATAAAACTAGGAAAAAGAATTGGATATGGATCCTGTTCTTAAAAGTGTTCAGTGTAGTGGTGAAGATAAAATATATAAAATAAATAAATAAAATAGTGTATTTTGTATATTCAGATGAAAAAGAGATTAGTTCCAGCCAGGGAAGAAGGGCAGTAGAAAACATTGAGGAAGAAGTTACAGTCACTTTCGATCTGGAAAGATAAATAGTTGCTCTCCCAAGGATGAAGGGTGGGAGAGTCTTTCTGAGCAGAGAAAACAGAATGAGCATAAAAGTAGAAAAGCAGCAACAAATACAGAAAAAGTCGTTAATTTTTGTTATGGAGCATTGGCTACATGAGAGGGAAATAGGGGGAACTATAAAGTTACAAAGTAGTTTGTTGAAGATCTTGATTAGTAATTGGGATTTTTTTCTGAAGGCAAGGAGGTTTTGTGCAAAATGGTGACATGATTAAAGCCTTCAGTAAAATTAACCGGATCTGTTTGAGAAGGTTGGGTTGATGTGGGAAGAGACTGGAGGCTGGGAGCTAGAAGGCTCTTACCCTACTTCAGGAAAGAGATAAGGAAGGCCCAGCAGCGGTTCTCAACCCGTGGGTCGTGACCCCTTTATTAACAATGAAAATACATTGCGGCATTAGGAAGGTTGAGAACCACTGGAAGGCACAGTGAGAGTAAGATGGGGAGTTAGGCTGGGGCTGAGGCAGCACAGCTGGTCTGGTTGCTTTAGCTCCTACGTGACCTTCTTCTCTTGTCTTTCATTCTTGTTTTGTAAATTTAGCTTCACCTAAAACTCTGTATCTTGAGTAGTTTAGGACAATTGATTTAGGAGATTAACTTTTGAATTGGAAATGTTTTATGGGTCATGAGTTATGCTGATTGTTGTTTATTATTGGTTAAGGTAAGGGTGAATATGGTCTTTGCTTTGAAGTTCTATGTATAAAACTGTGGTTGTGGAAATGGAAGGGCAGGACAGACTTGGAGAGCTTCCTCTCGCTGATGTCCAGATTGCCGGCTCCCCAACAATGAAGCTTGTTGGACCTAACACCCATCTCTGCGTTGGGCTGACGGTGACAGGCAGCTAGACCTGCTGTGTCTGGTCACATAGGCTGCCTCTTAGATTTTATCTGTTACCATTTTCTTCTTAGTCTTATGCTTCAGCCACAAAAATCTTTCTTTGGGCCTCAAATATGGCAAACTCATTTCTGATTTTAGTCTTTACACTTGCCGAAAAATCTTTTCCCCCTGATTTTCAGATAGCTGGCTGCTGCTTTTCATAACTCAAGTATTATCTTTTCAAAAAGGCCTCCCCTCACTACCTAGTTTTAGATATTCTTTCTATAAGTGACTTTCTTCTACCCTGTTATTACATCACTGTTTTATTTTAATAAAACATATATCATAATCCCTAAGTCACTTTTGGTCATTTAATATCTACTCTCCCTGGTAGAGAATATAAATGCCATGAGAGCAGGAACTTTGCCTTATTTATCACTGTCATGGAGAGCTGCCTGACACATAGTATGCCCTCAGTATTCGTTAAATAAATAACAACAAATGAATTCTATAGGACATAGGCTCAGCACCCATAGCACAGTGTTACGGCGCCAGCCATATGCACTGAGGCTGGCGGGTTCGAACCTGGCCCGGGCCAGCTAAACAACAATGACGACTACAACAACAACAACAATAACAACAACAAAAATAGTGAGCGCCTATAGACCCAGCTACTCCAGAGGCAAGAGAATCTCTTGAGCCCAAGAGTTTGAGGTGCTGTGAGCATGACACCAGGGCACTCTACCCAAGGGGACATAGTGAGACTCTGTCTCAAAAAAACAAAAGAATATGTAGGACATAAAGTTTAGCAGTATGGACCATGGGATCAGATTACTTGGTTTAGAGTCTGAACTTGGATACTTCATACTTCACAGTCTTGGGCAGGTGACTTAGCTTTCATTTGCCTCAGTCCCCTGGTCTGTAATCTGTGGATCTCAGTGATTAACATAAGAAGTTTTATGGATTAATTGAGCTAACACATATAAGGCACATAGAGTAGTAATTGGCTCAGAGTGAGTCCATGGAAGTGATAACCATAATTATTATTATTAAATGACATAAAATTTCTATTATGTTGAATTTAGTGAATAAAAATAGGATTATACCCTACATTCTGTGGAACCTAGCTATAGTTACTAGCTTTTAATTTTGATTTACGTGTCATAAATAACATGTCTTCTGCCAAAAAAGGGGGGAGGCAAAAATTGATAAATGTTGTCAAGGCTTTAATTTCTTCTCCCTTCTTTGCTTCCAGGTGAAAGAAAAGCAGGAATCAGAACTGAAGCTCAAGTCATTTGCTCCTCCATACGTACGTCATGGGACATTTTAAATTCAGGCCAATTTCTTGATTTATGCTTTTTTAATTACCAACTCATGTTTTAAATTTCTCTGTTGTAGGCTCTTCA
>CAUYQV010076261.1:0-45265 GCA_963574575.1 Galagoides demidoff
TTGGGAGGCAGAGGCAGGAGACTCGCTTGAGCCCAGGAGTTGGAGGTTGCTATGAGCTGTGATGCCATGGTACTCTACCCAGGGGGATAGCTTGAGGCTCCGTCTCAAAAAAAAAAAAATATATCGTGCTGATGAAGTGACAGAACCAACATTTTCAAAATAACTATCCTTCCCAAGTGATTTACAGATTCAATGTAATTCCCATTAAAATACAAATGCCTGTTTTTGTATATCTAGAAAAAATAGTTCTATGCTTCATATGGAACCAGAAAAGATACCAAATAATCAATGAAACCTTATGTAATAAAAACAAAGTGAAGGTGTCACATTACTGGACTTCAAGCTATATTACAAGGTTATTGTAATCAAAATACCATGGTACTGACACAAAAACAGAGACATAGACACACAAATCAGGAGAGAGAATCCAGACATGAAACCATCCTCATATTCCCATCTGATTTTTGACAAAAAAAAGATAAAGCGCACTCTTCAATAAATTGAACAATTGAATCCCTGTTCAATAAATATTTCTGGGAAAACTGGATAGCCACATGTAAAAGACCAAAACAAGATCCACTCTCTCTCATCACTCACAAAAATTAACTTACTATGAATAAAAGACTTAAACCTAAGGCAGAAAACTATAAGAATGCTAGAAGATAATGTTGGAAAAATGCTTAGATACATCAGTCTAGGAAAAGAATACATGAAAAAGATCCCAAAAGCAATCACAGCAACAACAAAAATAAATAAATAAGACCTGATCAAATAAAAAAGTGCAGGGAGAATAGGGACCAAAGATCCCATTCTTGGCAAGGGAAAACACCCCCCAGAAAAAGGAAAAAACAAAGAAATAAGCTGAGAAAATAGGAATAAAAACAGGTTAGTTAATCTAGCTGCTAAATTTCTTATCTGACCAGTTTCCCATTTTCCTAGAAGCCTGGCCTGTAGGGGAGAATGCTTATAAACATCCCTGCTGTGTCTGTGAACACTCTGAAGAAATAATGGCTGCAGAGGAAGCTGAGGGCAAGGCCTGAGTAGAAGGATTAACCAGGCCGTCTCCTGCCAGGTCAACAAAGCAAATACCCATTATGGGGATTTGTATTTGGCCACAGAAGATATCAAGGGAACAGCTCAAGCCCTGAAATATGGGCAGGAGAGTTGTTATACTCTTATCACAGAGGAAGATGCCTATGGGTGGAAATCAGAAAAAAATTTTCTGTCCCACCAATTCTTCAGAGGTGACTGATGCCACTGGTGGCGTTTTACTCCACAGTGAAGTAGTGGGCATTAACCCTCAGCTGCAAGGAATCTGTGTGTGTGACCACAGACAGGAGGCTGCCCCCACACAAGGCTCAGGTTTCGGATTTCTCAAGGCTGCCTAGACCCTTAAAGTTAATGATTTTAGATAGAATAAGAAATAACATGCTTACTCAGAGAAACTGCTGATGTTTTTGTTCCCTTCCTCAGCTTACTCTCTGGGAAAATGAGCACATAGGCTTCAATAAAAGTTGTGTGGAACAAAAACTTGGGGCCATCTGCTATAAACTGCACAAGCTAATGGTGGTCCCCTGTGTTCCCACTTTGAAAACTCTATTCTATGTGTCCTGTCTCTTTATCTCTCACTGCTTCTAACTTTACTTTTCTTCAGTCAATCAATCTCCACCAGTTCCATGGGTCTTAAAGGACCCTGCCCCCGAGGTGGGACCCCAGCAAAAGAGCTTCTGCACAGCCAAGGATACAATCAAAAGAACAAATAGAACAACCCACAGGATGAGAGGAGAGGTTTGCATGCTATGCATCTGATAAAGCGCCCATAACCAGAATCAGCAAAGAACAGAGGCAAAGCAGAAAGAAACAACCAAACAACCCCATGAAAAAATGGGCAAAAGATACGAACGGAAACTTTTCAAATGAAGATATACTAATGGTCAATCAACTCATGAAGTAATGTTCAAGGTCTCTAATCATAAAGAAATGCAAATCAAAACCACATTGAGATATCCCCTAACTCCAGTGAGAATGACCCATATTAAAAAGTCCCAAAACAACAGATGCAGAAAGAAAGGGACTCTTAAAACTATTGGTGGGACTGCAAACTAGTACTATCTCTGTGAAAAATTGTATGGTAATACCTCAAAGAACTGAAAATAGACCTACTATATGACCCAGCAATCCTACTGCCAGGTATATACTCAAGGTAAAAAGGTCATTTTATATAAGAACACCTACACTTGAACACTTACGGTAGCAAAATCCATAATCACAAAGACATGGAAACAACCTAACAGCCCACCAATACATGAATGGATTAATAAAATGTAGTGTTTGCTTACTATGGAAAGCTACTCAGCCATTAAAAAAATGTTGATCTAATATCTTTGGGGGCAACCTGGATGAAACTGAAATTCACTTTTCTAAGTGAAATATCATAGCAATGGATAAGTAAACACAAGTACTCATTGCCAAATTGGTAGTAATCAATCAACAAGTGCTTATATGGATGTAAATCTCAATGAACATGAAGCTAGGGGAGCGGGAAGGGGGCATGTGAAATTCACACCTACTGGGGACAGTGCACACTGTCTGGGTGAATGGCACACTTACAACACTGACTCTACAAAAACAAAGCGTGTCAACAAAACATGTATACTCTAACATTCTGAAATAAAAAAATTAAAATAAAAAATAAAGAGTAGTATGGGCAAGCTCAGTATAAGCTTGATTCACATATATCTCGTATACAACTACAAATCCAAATAATTTGTAGAATAAATGCAAAAATTATCAAGAGTGAACAATGTTCAATTGATGAAATGGAATTTAAACAATGAGTCACATTGTAATGTATCCACACTTTCCACATGCCTATGATACTGACCGTAATGTAGAATGCTGCAGGACTGAACACCTTGTAGGGTGTTAGTCTTCAAACGGAAATGATTCATTTTTAAAACATGTTGAAACTCTAAAATATACGGTGATGAAGCAAGAGATACACTCTCATTAAAACAGTTATATGTTCATTTACTATTTCTTTTCCTACTTAGTGATTCAATTTCTTCTTCTTAATGTAATGTTTGCCATTTCTGAATTGTGTATGGTTAATATTCTCAGAGAAATGAGTTATAGAGATGATATACTAGGGAAATACTGTTTTAAATCTTAAATTAGGTGTAACTGATTATCTTTAACGTCTGGCAAATTGACTGCAATAAAGACGGGAATTTCTCCTTTTTTTTTTTTTTTAACCAACGAAACATCAGTAAAATAAATACACACACACTCACATACATACAACATATACACAAACGCGTATGTGATTGTCAGGTGCATTTTGATATTGTATAGCATTATTTTAGTCATGTCTGATTTGTGGTATTACAGATTTCAATTATTATTATGAAATGTTTAAAACTTCTGTCCACATTGGGCTATTACCATCTAATGAACATTGTTTTCTATGAAATCATATAAAACTGGCTAAGAGTAACTTCATCTAATTTAAGGTTTTACATTTATATAAAATAAATATATCTATAAAATAATTCTATATGCTTAGAAGTAGTGATAAAACCTAGCATTCTTTAACGAATGAACAATGAAAGAAAAAAAAAATTTACAAACGAGTAAAAAATTTAAACAGACATCTCACGAAAGGAAACTTATAAAGGTCAATATACAAATGAAAGGTTGCTCAAAGTCACTAGTCAACATGATAATTTAAATTAAAACCACCATTGATGCCACTATACATTCTACAGAATGACTGAAATTAAAAAGACTGCAAACAGCAATTACTGACAAAAATGTGAAGCAACCAGCAATTTCACCCATCACTGTGGGCAATGTAAAACTGTACGTCTATTTTAGAAAAAGTAGTTTGGTAGTTTCTTATATTAAAAAATATCCACAATATGAACTAGAAATCTACTTCTAGTAATTACCCAAGATTAATGAAAATATATAGCCACAAAAAAACTTGTTTAGTAATTTTTATAGCATTCATATGAGTCCCAGCCAGGTTTCTATCAATGGGAAAATGAGCCTAAAACAGAAAGAAAAATACACAGGATATCAAGTTAAAGGAATAATACTCAGCAATAAAAAGGAGTGTATGCAACTGATGACCAAAATAACACAGACCAGTCCAAATAACATTATTCTTAGTAAAAAAAGTATTACTCAAATCTGCTTGTGTGGTAGGATATCATTTATGTGAAATTCTAAAACAGTATTAAAAAAAAGAAAAGCTATACTATGTTTAAAAGAATAAATTAAGAACACTGGTGGCCTCAGTGGGAATGGAAGCAGGGATCAAGAGGAAAGAGGCTGAGGAAGCTTTTTCAGAAGATGATGACATTCCGTATCTTGATATATCTGTATTTTGATGCATTTGCACAAATGGCTACATTTGTCGAGAGTTAGGGAATATTCACATAAGATTTGGGCTGTTTATTGTATAAAAAATGATTGGACTGATTCAATACAAAATGATTCAATGTAATTTCAGTCAAAATTCTAGGAAGTAACTTTTTGAATATCAATACATGGATTCTAAGTTTATATAGAGAGGCAAAAGCCCCAGAAAAGTCAATTCAACATGGAAGAAAAAGGCAATACTCAACTTCAAGATTTACTATAAAGTTACAGAAATCGGGACTGTCTGGTACTGCTCAAAGAGTAGACAAATTGATCGATGGAAGCTCATGGAACATCCAGAAATAGATCCCCATAAATAAAAACAACTGAACTTTGACAAAGATGTGCAAAGGCAAGACAGAGGAGCAACGAGAGGGTTTTTAACAAAAGTCTCTGGAACAGCAGAATATTCACACGCAAGGAAACGAATCTGTGCACAGACCTTAAATCAGCACCAAAATTTACTCAGAGTGGATCACAGACCAAACAGAAAAATGAACTTGAAAACCCTTTTTTTACTTTTTATTGAGACATAATGATCGTATAAATTTTGAAGATACATGTGATATTTTGATAGTACATATGATGCATAATAATCACAGGGATTTTCAACACCTCGAACATTTATTATTTCTCTGTCAGAATCATTCTAAATATGTCTTCTAGATATTGTGAAATCTACAATAAATTATTGCTACCTAGTCATCCCACTGTGCTCTCAAACATCACAACTTATTCCTTCTATCTAACTCTGTTTTTGTCCCTGTTAACCAAATTTTCACCCTCCTCCTCCCTCTTGTCCTCATGAATCCAAGGTATTTAAGTAAAGGAGAAAATAATCAAACTTAGGGATACATAAGCCATACATAGGGAAAATGAGAAATTGTAGCTAAATGTACCTTTATTCATAAACTATTCACTACAAAATTTTACAAACTATTTACAAAATATCTGTGTGATGGCCATCTCTTTGTAAGATTTTATAATGAATGTGTTGTATATAAAGGTACATTTACTAATGGGCCATAATTCCCCATTTTCCCTTTGTATGGCAACTCTGTAGGAGACTTCTCAGACACACTGGAGCATAAAGATAATGTTGAAGCAAAACTAAATTTGAAATTCTCAGCATTATTATAAATATGTATTGTTAGAATATGAAAATTGTGGTAAGAGAGCTATATCTATCATGTCAAGAATCCATATACAATAAAGTTATGATCTACAAAAAGGTAACATAGGAGAAAAATATAGATAATATTTGGAATGGTGAGACCATTTAAAATACAACACTAAAGGCACAACCTATGAAAGAAATAATTGAAAGCTGAGAGTTCAATAAGATTAAAACAAACAAACAAAAAATGACCATGCTTTGCAAAAGACACCGTCAAAAGAAGGAGAAGAAAGCCAGAGCCTGAGAGAAGATATATACGAAAAACGTATCTGACAAAGGACTGCTATGTAAAATACATGGTGAACTTTAGAAACTCCATGAAAACTATCAACCCAATGGTAAAATGAACAGAAGAGATGAACAGACACAATCTCGCAGGAAGCTCCCCAATTGCTAAGATCCATATGAAAGTATGTTGAACATCATATGGAATTATAAACTAAAACCGCCACACAGCACACCTGTTTGGACGGCCAAAATCCAAAACACTGAACACCAAATGTTCTTAAAGATAAGGGAGCAACAGGAACCGTCATTCACTGCTGGTAGGAATGCAAAATTGTATGGCCACCTTAGACTTTTGGCAGCTCCTTCCAAAACTAAAGGCGTTCCTGCCATACAACCCAGCAATCACACTTCGAAGTCTTACTCAAAGGAGTTAAAAACTTGTGCCCACAGAGAAACCTGCACAGGGATGTTTATAGCAGCTTTATTTATGGTTGATAAGATTTGTAACAAGCAAAATGTTCTTAAGTCATGAAAGTATAAATAAACTGAGGCACCTTCAGACAATAGAGTATTATTCAGAGCTAAAGAGAAATGAGCTAATAAGCCACAAAAGTACATGGAGGAACCTTCAACGCACATTACTAAGTGAAAGAAAACAATCTAAGAGGACGCATACTACATGATTCCAACTCTATGATGTTTTGGGGAAGGAGAAATGAACAGGCAGGGCCCAGATTTGTATGGCAGTAATGGCAGAAGCCTGTTATCACACACGTGTCAGAACCCACGGGAGGTACAACACCCCGAGGGGCCCCTGTTGGCAGAACAGCACAGGGACGGCTGGAGGTAGTTGCTGACATAATTGAAGAGAACACATAAAGTAAAGTTTTAGAAAGAAAGGAAATATTTATTTTAACAACCTGGATACCAAGCCAGTCCTCATCCTAGCAACCATTGGCATCGTGAAGAACAGGGTGCTGGGTTTTATACACAACTTTGAGGGGCATCAGCTCCTTTTTGAAAATTTCCTAGGGTCTGGATCAACTCTGTTCCCATAACACACCCATGACAACTAGTATCTGTCTGTTCATCAGGAAGTCCCAGGGACATGAATCTGCTCCCCCAAACAACCCACCTGCAAGGTCTTAAACCTTCAAGACCTCGATTATCGCCATTTCCACAGCAGCTCGCGCCAGCCTGATTCACACCAGTCTAAACCAGCCTAACCACATCCACCACCTGCCCTCGAGTCTAACTAACTGGCTAACACATGGCAAAGCATAAACTCTGGGTAGTAAGGTGTCACTGTAGGCTCACTGGTTGCAATCAATTTACCACTCTGATGCAGATGTGGATAGCGCAGAGGCTATGCGTGTGTGAGGCAGGGGTGTATGGGAATGCTCTGTAGTTCTTTTCAATTTAGTTGTGAACCTAAAACTCTAAGAAAAAAACTCTGTTAAAAAAAAAAAAAAAAGTATTGAGAAGAGAAAAAAAAGCACCTAACTCAAGAGAAAACAAACCACAATACCAGAATATCTGATAACAAATGTGAACAAGCTTCTGACAGCTTGTTGAAACTACATATTTACCATTGGGTGTTTCTATCAATTGATTGTATAATGACTGACCATTCATCTTTGAAGGACGGCTGAGTTTAACCCATATAGCTGATAAATGCACACTTGCCTTCAGACAGCTGGGTGCAAGGGGAGAAGTCTACAGCCGTGGGGGCACATATGGCCTTCTGGATCCTTGACTGAGGGGTTTAGACTAAATCCAAATTTTACAGAATTAATCCTTTTATTAAAAGGAGTGCAGCAGAAGAATATGAAGGATTTCTTGCCACCTTTTATGCTTAGAAGATACTAGTTTTGAAATCAGAAGGCCCTGGTGGGTAGTGAAATGTCTTACACATATTTCTCTTGTACTTAGCCCAGCAAATATACTTAGCCCCTGAATTTATTTATTTGTAGACTACTTCTTATAAAGTGTATTTTGCACTTGCTCTCCTTACAGGACAGTCCATTGTAGCACATTTAAATAACATTTTGAGTTACGTTTTCAATCAATTCATTTGCGATGTTTGCTTCATTACTAGTCATAAGGCAAATCAAGCTGTTTGTTGAATAACAGTGTGAATGAAGTATTTTGTTAGATACTTCATATGTAGTAGGCAATAACTTTCTGAAATAATGACTGTATGTAGTTATTTACTGGTAAAAGCAGTACATGAAATTTTGTAAAAAAAAAAAAAAAGAAAAGAAAAGAAAAAGAAAATCTGTGTTCTAATCACAGCTGAAAAGTACTTGGTGTCACTTTCAATAAAAAAAAGTTGCCCCAGGCCTTCAGTTTGCCCAGCTGTCTTATATTCTTGAAAGTGGATTGAATATTTTCTGCTATCAGATAGCTCTGAAAGCACTGTGTGTCAGCTCACAAGCATACTACTACAAGACATAAAGCAGTAAATAATGTTGGTTAAACATAATATCCTTTCAATTGTTATTGATACATCAAGGGTTCTTATTTCATGCTGAATGAGAGCTCACAAATCAGGATACTTCCTGATGTTTAGAATATAGAACTTTTCTAATTGAAGTCACAATAAAAGTTGTAATGATAAAACAGGTGCAATACACTTAGGATTTACGCCTTGAAGTTTGACTAAAAGTGTAGGCTCCCCCATGTATCAGTATCAATGATTGTACAGATGTATCCTTCTGTCACCTTTTCTTAGCTCCTAGCCCTTTTTTCTTACACATACACATTTAGAGTATCCACATTAAAGCCTTTATTAAAAAAGCCACACCGATATTTTACCTGTCACATGAGTGGTAATGCAAAGTACTTAATTAATGTAGATTTGGATGTGTGAATAGTTTTTCTTCAGTAGACCAATAAACTTTAGCACTATCCTTTCTATAAAATCCATGACAGTAAACAACATCCAATGGCAGGAACACTGGAAGTATACCCTAAAGTGGGGTCCTCAAACTTTTTAAACAGGGGGCCAGTTCAGTGTCCCTCAGACCATTGGAGGGCCGGACTGCAGGCCCCGGGACAAGTCAGCTGCTAAGCAGGACAGGCAGGGGTGGCAAAAACACCCAGCAGGCTGGATAAATGTCCTAGGTGGGTGGCACGTGGCCCATTGGCCATAGTTTGAGGACGCCTGCCATAAACCAACGAGAAATTATGACAATCTGCTTCACTTGTGACGTCATCCTAATATTCTTACCCTTTTTAATCAGTAAAAGAATCAATGACTAGTCTTAGAAAAAAAGAGTAAAGCCGTGTCAATTTTCAGCTACCAAGACAATGAAATACGTATATGTATTTGGATAAGAGAAAGCATCATAATTCAGGACACTTGAAAAATCCATGTTTGAGTGATAGAAAACATCATACATGCCCAAGGCGGGTGCATAGGTGGCGCGCTCTGGGAACCCAGACAAGCTGGCTCTCATGCAGTGCATCAACCTGACTTTATTGTCTACTTTGTTGTGTTCGTGTTGAATAGATGTAAATAGAATGCCAATACATCACATTTCCAGCATTTTAAAACATCACATTTCCAAAGGAAAACAGCTCTATTTTTTCAAGTTATAGGTAATTTTAAAGCTTTAAGCAAAATATTTTAATGTGGGATCACAGAGGTGCAAAGGGGCATCTTTTCTGCGTACCGCCTACAGATCTATCATAATAGGACTGCTCTGAGAATTCCCTCCCCAAAGGATCAAAAGACAATTTCTTTGTGGTGGGCCCTTCTCATGAAAATTTTAGAAACCAGATATATCCTTTTATTTACTTTCTTTCGTTAAGCAAAGCAATTCAGTCCACTGAATGCTAATTTTCCCCAGACTGGCAAATAAACCTTGTTTTGAAGGAATAAAATGCAAATAAGATATCCAAAGGTCGACAAAAGTTTTTATTTTCTCCAAGCTTAGAAAGGACAAAGTCGTCCAGGTAAAAGGCAGACTTAAATTGTAACATGTACCTGGTTTTAAGATTAATGGTAAAATGCTTTACCCATATAGCATTCAGTTTTGACCTTAAGAAAACTTATTTAGTGGCAATTCCAACCTGTATGTTACAGGAGGTACTCTCAATATATATTGGAAGATAGTTCTTGATGGGTTTCTGTACATCTTGTGTGGAGAGTGACTGCAGTTTGCTCTGGACTGTCTGCTCAAGGATGTTAGTATAGCTAATAGTCTTGAAACATAGAGATAATGTGTTCTGTAGCAAAGGGAACTGTGTTTAAAGCCTTGTAAGAAAGCAATTGTATCTAAGTTCAGAACCCAGGGTAGGAATACTTACTAGAGACAGTTTCCCTCTGATTCAAAGAACAGATACACTATGGCCCATGCAGTAGATCTGGTGTCCTTTAAGTCACAGGTCCTTTTGTGTAACATTCTGGGTTGTGTGCTAGTATAACCTAGCCATTTTGCATTGTCCTCTGGAAACTGGGCTCAGAGAAGTAGCTCAAATGATAATATTCTGGCTATTCCTCTTGCTATGAGCAATAAACCATCCTTGGTCTCTGACCCAGAAGTCTTGTGTTTTCTGTCACTCTTCACATGTTAAGCAATATAACTTAGTAGCTTGGCAAGACGATAAAAATCTCAAGCCTTCCATAATTCTTCAAAATATTCAGTCACCCCCTGAAATAAAGCTTGCTCACATTTTTTTCCTATGCCACTAGTGTTTGAAAGATGAAAAGAGGACAGAGGAACTCAGAAAATAAGAAATCTTGTCAACAGAAACATCATTGTAATACAGAGAGTTTGGGGTATTTAGCATGAGGACAATAACTTACACATATGTATTTACATATACATAGATGGAAAGCATCTTTTCTACCAGTGATCCAAGTGGAAAGTATTTCTGATGAAAGTTTCATTTCATATTTTTATCTTTTTTCAGATTTATTGAGATAGTTGACAAAAAAAATAATTTTACATATTTAAGGTGGATTGTATCAATATCCCTATACATTATGAAATGTTTATCACCATCAATTAACATATCTAGGTGGAATTCCTTTCCTGATTTCACCCCCACCTGCATCCAAGTGGAAATAAAAACCACATTATTCTTACAGAATGGGGATTCCATTTTCCCTTCATTTCATGCCTTGGAATAATCTTCATCTTTGGGTCCAGAAGTTTTCATATGGTGCCATGACTCAGAAAGGGAGAAGTCCTTTTGAGGGGTTGAAAATATACCCCAATAGACCAAAGCAAATGGACACTTATTCCCAGAAGACAAAGAGAAACCCTCTGACCCTGCCTAAAATTCATCCATTTAATAGTGAGGTGAGCCCTTCTCTAAAAACTTTTTCTGAACTTCTTTCCTCTTCTGGTTCCTACTTTAACTCCTTCTCTCCCCACCCTCCGATTCTGCACTTTTAAGCATATGTACAGAGTCTCATGGTGCCTTTTACCCTCCCAGCCGGTGGTTGCAGGCAGAGGCCAGGTCCTCTCTGACCCCAGACTCACCCATCTGGCACCCTACTGTGGGCCTCGACCCCTCCAGTTGGTTAAGGTCACAGGTAGAGGCGAGGCCTACTTTTGACCAAAGTCGTACACATCTCCCCATTGCAGCCTCAACCAGCCGGCTCGCAGGTCCATTGCCCTACTGGGCTAGACCATTTTCAGTAGTTCCCTGAGCCAGGTTCACCCATCCAATACCCTCCAGGGGTCTGGATAAATTTTTGGCTGACAGCCATTCACAGAGGCCGGTCCTCTCTGGCTGCCGTCTCGGTTGTTTGTTCCCCCGTTTTCTTTTTTGAACATTCCCTTTCTTTTCAGCTAATAGCTGCACACAGAGGTCAAGTCCTCTCCGGGTGAAGTCTTGGTTGTTTCATTCCTCCTTCCCCCCTCTAAAGTTCTCTCTATATATCTTAGCTTTAATTTTGTTTATTTTTTACCTTCAGTTTAAGATATGGATACTACTGAGTCACAGATTCCCACTTCTTCACCTCTAAGCTGCCATCTAACTCACCTCAAGCCTCTCAAGCCCTATCCTGGCCTCAAACCAAAACGTCTTACTTTTTTTTGTAATACTGCTTGGCCTACGTACAACTTGACAGTGGCTTGCATTGGCCTGAATATGGCATATTTGACCTCTCCATTCTCATTGATCCTAGTATTTACTGTCAAATATTGGGAAAATGGTCAGAGATTCCCTACAGCCAGGTATTTCTCCTCCTCTGAAACAGCCCTTCCCTGTGTTTATCTTGCCAACCCTCTCAGAATTTTCTGGCACATGTAACACTGGCTTCCCCTGACCCATCAGGATTTCCATTCTCTTATTCCTAACCTGGCACAGGGCTCTTCCCCTTCTGCCTTCCACAGCCCCTCCTGCTCCTCTCCAACCCCCTCTCCAATCCCTCCATTCTCTCAGTGAGAATACCCGGAAAATTCCTCTGTGTAGATACCTCTCTTTTGTCTATGATCTCCCATCAGCCACCCATTCCCATTGCCTTCAACCCCCACACTCATATCCTTCCTTTAAGCAATACCCCAAAAGAAAAAAACAAACAATTAACATATCCACTTATGGATACCCATCACCTCACACACATATCATTTTATTTCTTTTTATGTGCTTGTGTGGTGGAAACACTTACCATCTATTCCCTTATCAATTTCAAGTAGGCAAGGAAGTGTGGTCACCAAGTTTTCCCTACTATACATTAGGGCCCTAAACTTATTTTTCTTGTATAACTGACATTTTTGTGTTTTGATTTTTTTTGCAGAGGCCTCTTAAATGACTAAGACAACATTTCTGTTACAAGTCATGAGATTTATTTGATTCATTCTTTCCTTTTATGAAGAATAAGGAAATATTATGTGCTCTTGAATCTTATTAACCTAGGACTCCAATTTCTAAATTATTATTCAATAGTTCTTATATAATCACAAAAATGGGAATAGGATGGTGTCTGTTAATACCGGGTTTTCATTAGTCAGAAAAAATTAAACACATTCTTATTTTCAAACCCAATCTCTTTGATTAGAAAAAAAAATTCTAAGATTTATCAGGAATATACAGACCTTATGAGAGATATATGTATGTAATAAGTATCTATGTTGATATATTCCTTAACATTCAATTAATTTTTTAAAACCATACCCTTTTAACTCTCCTCACTGCTGACATTTTTGCTCTCAGAGAGTGTCCCAAATTGCTTCCTGACCTCTGAAAACTACATTAACATTTTAAAGGGCTTTCTCCGGAATTTGCTGCAAGCAATCAGATATTTCAGTAGGGACAGCACTGCTTTTTCTCAGTCAGGAAATAATGCTCCTGGGTTTGCCGGGAGGTTCACAGCCTCCAAGCAGGCGCCATTTCTATGTTTTCTTTAATGTCTGTTTCTTTCCCTGGAGTTCTCCCCTGCTACCCTTCCCCTGTCCACATCTATCACCCTTTCAATACCAAAGTTAAAAAACAAAAACAAAAACGAAAGTAACTGTTTTTATCATACTGTAATACAATGAATGTCAACACTCTCAGTAATTATTAAATTATTCCTACTCTTTGCCCCATTAACACAGAAACTATCCTCACAGATGAACCTTTGATTTAAGAAGTGATGAAACCTTAAGTCAACTTAGATTTCCAGGGTTAGCTCTTCACTGTGGTGCAGGGCATAGATTCTCTGGTCAGGTAGGGATAAAAGCATCTTAAGGGCTTTAAGTGGTCCCAATAGGTATACTCAAAGAACACTCCTTCTGTCCTCATAAGATCTTCCCTCAAGCTGGACTTTGATTTTCCTCTTTGGCAAACAATGTGAGCATGATCAGTGCTACAGATAAGAAAAGAGCTGTAAGACATGTACAGACCCTAAGAGGATTTATAGGCAACCAGTTAGGGTGCATGTTAATATGCTGAGATCTTAGTACATGAATAAATGGGAGCTTAAATTGTGGTGGGAAATTGCAACAATGTGAAGACAGAAATACTGGAAAAATGTTATCAAGAAAAGGCCAAGAATAGATTGAAACAGGGGGCGAGAAGTTATAGAAAAAGAATAAATTTCTAGTTAGTGGTTAGGTGATGTGGATTTCAGTTCTAATTCTGTCTTAAGAGGTGAGGATAGGCTAGGGCAGTCATTTTCAACCAGTGTGCTGTGAGAGGATCTTAGCTGGACCTGCCAAAATTTTAAAGATCATTAATTAAATTATTTTTGAAAGAACTTCAAAGCACAGTAAGTATAATCTCCCCCCTCCCCCCCACCTTTTAAAAATCAATGTAATTTAAGTGCCCCACGTATGTTTAACTATAGGTTAAAGTGTGAGATAAAAAAGGCTGAAAAATACTGCTCTGGGGAATTGAGATAATCAGGTATTTACCTTCTGACTATATGTAGTGTAACTAATACAAGAGGACAGAAGTTAGTCTTAGAAAGCTTAGAATAGTTAACAGGCTCCTTAGGGTGATAATAAGATAATAAACAACTCCTAGACCTCAATGGTTTAGAGGAACAAAGTTTTTTACTTCCTTTCTTGGTCTATCACGATCTCTAATCTCTAGGGCTTTTTATACATCATAGACATTTAGACACTTCAGACAGTTAAGCAGCCACCACCTTGAACAGATGCTGTTTTCCATGATGGAGGAAAAAGAGAGTTCTAGAAGATTCTATGATTGTGATTTAACATTGAGCCCCGATGCATTCCACAGTATTTTGCTTCTAACTCACTGGCCACAACTAGACACATGAAGTCATCCAACCACAAAGGCACAAAGACATGTAGTCCTATCTTGCCCCAGGTGACCAGAATGTGGGGAGAGCAGGAAATGCATGCACCCCAGATGCATTACTATATGAAGTATCCTTTCTGTAACCTACATGAGGTTATGTAGACTGTATCTCTCAATCCTACTGCCTAATTTCCTAGCTATGTGACTTTAAAAATAATTATTAAACATTTGTTAACTCCAGATTCTTCATCTATAAAATAGCAAACATATCATGTACTCCATGGGAGTATTCATATAATTACATGACCTAAGGTATAGAATTAAGCTAACAGCAGTTTCTATGGAGTAAATGACAGGGGACACTGTTAAGTTGGGCTCTGCATGGGTGCTCTGAGGGCAGTGATTATAAAGAGGGCTCAAAATTTGGGGTGCTTCAGGGAACTGTCTCACAAATGCTCATCGCCAGCAACAGTTATGGGTACTATGATGTGCTCAGCACTCAGATTCCTTGTCATAGGCCTGCAGGTAGGGGGCTAAGTGTCACTTCCTACTGAGTCTACATTAGGAGGCTGGCATAAGTCAGAGCTATAAAAACCATTAGGAGAAAATAATCATTTCAGAGATGAATATAGGAGTACTGTGGTAGTGTTTAGGAGGGGCAGGAGGAGCAATCTGGAAAAGCATTAGCTACTTCTCCTTGAGGTCTCGCCATACTGCTTTGCTATCATCATCTTTTGTTTGTTTGTCTGTTTGTTTTTGTGGTTTCCGCCATCGCTGCTTGACCTTGGTGTTTACCCACCTCTCCCTGGTCTCATCGACTCTGTCCACTGTCTTTTTTTGTCCTTGGGTAAAGTTGGCTTACCTTTTTGAGTTTTAATAATGTCATTTCAATAAAAAAGAATAATATTTCCTGTCTTCCAGTATTATTATGTGAGTAAATTATACCAATTAATGTATATGAAAACCTCTAGCATGATGTAAGCATGCAATGTTTAAAATAAAATCCTAATAAAAATAAATACTTTTGAAATTTAGATTTGGTAATTTCATTTTCCAATTTTAGAGTGCTAAAGACTTCCTATGTATGATGTTCTAGGAATGTTTGTTGGACAAACATGTTGAGTAAAACGCGTGATCCTCTCCCTCAGATGCTTATCTGTGGACTGTAATTAAGATTTCTTTAATTAGGATGATAAATGTATGTGTTATTCACTTTGCCTCAGGATACATGCAAAATTTTCTATCACATTTATGTGTACCTATAGTTGGAAATGATATAAATAAACATGCATATTTTTATATCTATTATAATTCAATGTAATCTGTGAAATGGGTGTCACATTTCACCTTTTCATCCCAATAATGGACTAAGTGTACAGTTGGCACAAAAATATTTTGTAAAAATGAGTTTTAGACAAACATTTGTTCAGAATCAAAGTACCTCAAACTTTCTGGAGAAAACTTTCTAATTATACCTGAGTTACCGACTGTGTCTATGATTTATTTCATACTTTTCTCATAAATAAACTTAATCCAAAGGGAAAATCTCCTCATGCATTCTATTTCCATCATACATAATAAAAATATTTGTATTTTTTGTAATTTAAAGTACATATTAGTAGTATTAAAGTAACAAATAAAGGGAAATTAATTTATATAATGTTGTTAAAATAATTTATTTTCACAATTTGAAGTATTACTCAGTTGATTTTATTTTGATGAATAACAGGAAAGGAAATTTTATCTTATTTGTAATTATATAAATGCAAATATCCATGTGTATATGTAGTATGAGATGCATATATGTGTATCATCTCATTTTCAGCCTATTCCAGTCATCTGATGGAATCCTTCATCCCCTGTATTATTTATCATTTACCAAACACCGAACACTGTTCTAGGTGCTGAGGCAGGGTAGAAAGAGGTTCACATCCTACTGAAAGGAAAAAACCCACAAAGTAATGAACAAGTGAAATATATGTCTTGACAAACAATGATGAGTTTTGTGGATGAAATGAAATTGGTGGAAGAAATATGGAATATTCGTGACTGTTCCATTTTTGGTTGTGGTTTCAGAGGGCCTCACTAGAATCAGTGGGAATGGGTGACCCAGAATTTCTGGGATCCTAACGGTAACTGATACAAACAAAAATGAATGTTATAATAAAATTTTGACAAGAAAGGAAGAAGGAAAGCTAGTTTCCAAGATCTAGGAGAGGGTTGGATTATGAAAGCAACTGGTGGAGTTCATGCAGGGACTCACACAACTTAGCATCTTACTTCAGTCCTGTCGAATAGTCTCTCTCTCTCTCTCTCTCTCTCACACACACACACACACACACACATATACATACACATATTCACCAAGTATCTTTTATAGCTTAATCTCACCTCTGCCCAATGCTGTTTGAAAGTTAGGTATTGCCATGGCAATTCTGTGCCTATATGCTTTTAAATACCAGCAAATATGTATTATTTTTTTTAACTATTTAGAGGTAAAGACACACAGAAATGGAAAAGATTGGGAAGTGATGTAGTGAGAACTTGTACTTTTCAATCAGGTTTATTTAATCGTATTATTTATTTTCTTTAAAGCCACATTAACCTCACAGTAATAAATATTTTTCTTTAACATCCAAATGTAATTCAAAATAATCTGTTTATAAATGTACATACTCTAGCATAACCTGCGGTGTATTTAGCAAGAGAACAGTCAGAAGGGCATAATCACATATTCTCCCTGTCATTATTTTCATCATTGATACAACCAGTGTCTCTTATGCTCTTAGAACCAGGAATCAAATGATGTCAAGGCACCATTCCTCATTTCAGGACACAGAACTTAGGTAGGAAAACTGCACAGAATAAATACATATTCACTGGGTATGTAACAGTGTGAGCCAAATTGTTGAATTAGTAATGTGTTCTGAGAGCAGTCAGAAAGGAATTAGTCTCCCTAAACAGTGAATGGCAATAAAGCTCTGTGAGGTGAGGGACAGCATTGACAGTCAAAAGGCGGCAGAAAAAAGCCAGTTCTCCACCTGCATATGCCCAAGACAGACACTTTAAAAACTTACTTACACATGTAAGTTACACATGTGAGTTACACACTTACACGTGTGACTTTTACAATGATTTTTGACGCTAAAGTATATTTTCATGTTACTTTCTTTTTTGGCTGGCTATTAAACCTATCCTACATGTTATCCCTGGCCAATTAATATATTTAATAAATGTGAGCATTTAGAAAATCCCTTAACCTTTCTAAAACTTACATTTTTGTCTACAAAATAAAAATAGGTACATTTTCATAACATTTTTTCAAAGATTAAACAAATTAATACACTTAAGATCTTAGCTTACTATTGGACACATAAAATCTCAGTAAATGTTAGCTAGTATTTTATCAAAGTATTTGATATTTATGAAAGAATTTCAGAAAAATTATACATAGTGTAAACACATGTATTGACTATAAGGGAAAAAAATCAATATTTGTTTATTTTAAAAGTCTTTTCTAAAGGCAAAATTTTATATAGATATAGTTTTCTTCTCTAATTTACATGGCATTTTTTCTATTTTTTATGCAAACCAAAAACATTTTGTAAACTTAAATTTGTTAAGAAGTTGACTTGAGTATACTATTCTCAGTATCATGAACTCTTAGTAAAATAAAACCACTGGCTTAATATATTTAACAAATATATTAAGAAAATATTTAGTAATATATTATTTACTTAATATATTTAGTAAATATTTAATCATATGATTTATAGTACACCTACCTAATAGTTTATTTTGTACTTTAAAATATTTAGCACAGTCAGTAAAGTATTTACTCAATATTGAACAATCCAAAATTAATATTTTTGATGAAATTAAAATTTCTAACAATTTCTATGAAAATGAATCCTTTGCTAATGAATATATCCGCAGATAGTTTTAATGGTCTTTTTGTTTACCTCTATAGTAAATTCCAGACCATACTCTTTGCTTTTTAGTTTAAAATATTCAATCTTAAAATTAATATGGAAATTACAGAAGTTACCTTGTTGATTAGGTCTTAATATATTTACTTATTTTTATAAATCTATTACTATTACTGAATAGAAACTGCAGTAATATATTTTAAATGCTCCATATCTATTCTTTACTGAGAAGTATTTAGTTTCCCAAATAGTAATTTCCAAATTTATTGCTAGATCATGATTTAAAATGAATTTTAAAATGAAAATTCCTTTTTCTAATATGTAAACTACTAAAAGTGTACTGTGAAATACGTAGTCCTAAATGAATAATTCACCCAAAAACTAATAGCTTAGTTAATGAGAAAATTCAGAACGTTGACTGTACCTTATGTCGCAATCTTATTAGGGGCTGATAGGATTTAAGGCCATATCCTACTTCTTTAGTTGGCCTTCCTTCTGACTCCAGAAAAATGAATCCAAGAACCAAAACAGTTGGCCAGCACTTAAGCATCCTTACTGCCTTTCACCTGTCAAAATTAAAATGGAAAATAATCAAAGAAAATGCATTGGATGTTGCAGAAATGTATCAAGACATATTCAATATTACATATAAATCTCATTGATCTAATCAAAATCTGCTGCCAGTTGCCAACTGACATAAAAAGTAAACATTTCCAAATACAGATTATCCCTTTGGTCATAACAAATATCGATTTTTCAAGTTTAGGCTTCCTTACGAACCATGAAATAAGAAAACATACAAGGGCTAATAAACGTTTTAAGTTCCAAAAAAGAAAAAAAAGAAAGCTATGGCTAATTTTCTAAGTATTTCTACAGAATACCATTACCAAAAAATTGGTGAATCTTGAACTTGAATAAATCTCAACAAACCTATAGTTATAACCCACTGGAAAAGGTTGACAAGAAGTTAATAAGATAAGAAGTTACTAAGATAATCTTCTATTATAGAAAATAATCTTCTACTTATTATTTAATAAATATGTTGATTACAAGTTATGAATATAAATTACATTGAGTTATTAGTACATTTACCAAGTATTTAAAAGGACATTTTCTTTTTTTTTTTTTTGAGACAGAGCCTCAAGCTGTCCCCCTGGGTAAGGTGCCATGGCATCACAGCTCACAACAACCTCCAACTCCTGGGCTCAAGCGAGTCTCCTACCTCTGCCTCCCAAGTAGCTGGGACTACAGGTGCATGCCACAATGCCCGGCTGGCTGTTTTTTGGTTGCAGCCATCATTGTTGTTTGGCGGGCCAGGCTGGATTCAAACTTGCCAGCTCAGGTGTATGTGGTTGGCGCCTTAGCCGCTTGAACCACAGGTGCTGAGCCTTAAAAGGGCATTTTCTAGAAAATTGCTTTACAAGTGCTTTAAACTAAAAATGTTCTGAGTCTGCTGCTGTTTGTTTTGAGATATATCAAGAGTTCAACCATCTTCTCCTTTACCACTTTCACCAACACACTCATGTCCCTGCTGCTGTGACCACAGTCCTATATAGGTCAATCTATATATCTTACTTCTTGAGCAATTTAACCAATTGATTAGTCCTACTCTTTACTATATTTTAAACTCCTCTCTCAATTATTTTCTTCCATCGACAGACATTATGAAACAGTCTATACTTTAAGATAATTTCTCTCCTCTGCTTTCTCAGTTTTCTGAAAGAATTAGGTATCACTAGCCATTTTTTTTTTTTTTTTGCTTTTGTACACTTTTGTTTCTGATTTCATTATGCCATCAAAGCAGTTTTTAACCCTGGTAAATAAGCAGCAGCTTCCCTGTCACCAAAATAATGAACTCTTAGTAAAATAAAACCCCTGGCCCAGTATCAGTAAACATTCTTAAAGCCGTTCTTACATCTGTTGCTGGCCATTCTTCACTGCCCCCCACTCCCCTGCACCAGCGAAATGGTCACTCTACCTGGCATCTATAAAACTTCTCTCTTTACTTCGTCCAGAGTTTGTGGAAACTCCTTCTCATTCCTTTTGTAGGGTCATCCTACTCCTTTGATTTACCATTAAAAATTGCTGTTGGTCAAATCTCATTGCTGGTTACTCAGCTTCCTAGTTCACTCACTCAGCCGAGGCCATCTTAACCTTGTTAGAATGGTTTTAATTATATGTACTGCTTCTCATCCAATCACCACATGTGTATAATTGGCCTATTTAACAGCTCTACCTTCAAGTTTCAAGAACAACTCTTTGTGGCATATATATACCTACATAGTGTCATGCTTTTCTATATTTTCCTTCGTCCATTTTCCAAGCCACTAACAAAGGGACACCTTTGACATCCTCCTCTCCCTTAGCCTTCATATGAAACCCATAACTAAATTGTTAGATCGACATTCTAGATGTGTCTCTAAAGCTTGAGTTATTCTTCCCATGTACTGTTACCTCTCTAGGTGAAGCACTACTTCCCAATGAAATTGTCCTAATCACACCCTTACTAGCTTCCACATTTATGCCCATGCATCTAAATTGCATCCTCCACACAGAAGTCTGAGTCATCACATTTCTGAGCAACTTTAGCTGATTTTTACCTACCCTTAAGATCAAAAACAAAATACATGGCCCATCTTACAAGTTCCCGCAGAGTCGGGGCTCCGCGTGTGTCTGTGTGTGTCCACACATCTTTAGTCACATTAACCTTTGTTCATATATACATGCACACACAACAGAGCTATACACCACATTCCTATACATAATTCATCCATTATAAAATAGTGAGTAGATTAACAATTAATTAAATAGATTACCCAAAATCTTATAAATTTTCTATGAGTAAACTTCCACAAATTAA
Source organism: Galagoides demidoff (assembly GCA_963574575.1). NCBI lineage: Eukaryota > Metazoa > Chordata > Mammalia > Primates > Galagidae > Galagoides > Galagoides demidoff. The sequence continues at coordinate 21,326 of CAUYQV010076261.1, forward strand.
TAATTCAATCAACATTCTCATGACATATTTTCTTCACCAAAAGACAGCAAGCTGGAAATATCTGCCTTAGATTTCAATAAAAAGCCAATAAAAACAAGCCAGTGTGTATAAGCAACATACTTGTGCCATTTTCATCTATATCTTTTATGTTATTAAGAGTAATTAATAATCCTTTGTATTGATAGTCCTATGATTTTGAGTCTAAAATCTCTTGAGGATATAAAGTAATAAGAAGTAAAAATATATGCTTTTAATATAACTCAAAAAGTTATCATACAACTGGAGGGATTTACTTGGTATCACAGATAAACCTAACCAGAACTAACTTTTTTTTGAGACAGAGTCTTACTTGGTCACCCTGGGTAGAGTGCTGTGGAGTCATAGCTCACATCATCCTCAAACTCTTGGGGTCAAGTGATGTTTTTGCTTCAGCCTCACAAGGAGCGGAGACTACAGGCAACCGTCACAATAACTGGCTATTTTTTTTAGCACAGAGGTCTCGCTCTTAGTCAGGCTGGTCTGGAACTTGTCAGCTCAGGCAATCCACCCACCTTTGCCTCCCGAGTACTGGGATTACAGGCATGAGCCACAGCACCCGGGTGGAACTAATATTAAAAATCAGATAACTTTTTCTTTCCTTGGAAGAACTCTGATTTCCATTACAGATAGGCATTTGAACTCAGCTGTGCAGAATTAACAGCTAGACGACAGGACAAAGAACAAAGACTACTTTCTGCGTTTATTTGGGGGTGTGTGTGAGAGAACAGCTAACTTCTGATTTTTTCTTCTTTGATGCCCAACAGCAAGATAAACAAAAATATGGCTCTTCTTGATGTGTGCTCAGAAAGTAATTATCATCTTTTTCTTTCTCTTAAGTTACAGAATCCAAAGATGTCATTATTATATGTTTAAAAGTTTGCTCATCCACAGAAGATGTGCTGGAAATTGTTTGCAAAGCAGCACCAATCGATCCCATCACATACGCGATCTCACTTTCTCAGTGTGGTAACCTCTGACAACCCGTTAGGTTTTCATGATTAATTGGCAGTTTGTTGACAGCTCACTAAGAACACTGCAAAGCACGTGCCCAAAACAAACCAGCGGGAACAGATGGTGTGATAATGATCCTGTGACTCTACCTTGTAACCTCCACATTTATATGGAATCATCGGAAAACAGCCTCATTATTAAGTTAAAGAAAATAAAATGCGTATTTATCTAAAAAGTACTTGCCTAACTAGATTTTAACATGTCAAATTTTAAAAAATGGAAGAAGGGGTGGACAGGGATTGTTCTTCTTGACAAATTAATTTTTTTTTTGTCTGAATTAAGCCAGTTTTCTCATCCCCATGTGGCCTAACATGATCTGCTGCCTACCGGGTAGGATGCAGAGGGGTTACATCATTCAGTAGATTTAAATTGAAAGGATTTTAATTTGTGGACTTACAGAATCTCATCGCTAATCCCTTGCATAAACAAAAACTGTTAAACTTTTTCTTTTAAGAACAAAATTTAATGTCTGAGAAGAAAAAGGAAATAGTCCTATCATGCTTATTTATGAAAAGAGTGTGAAGATGAGGCCAAATGTTCCACCATGAAATGTTGCAGAGAAGTCCGTATCCGTAGGGCTTAACCAGGAGTTCCCTCAATTGCCTCTAACTCCATTCTGGAAAACATCTCATTCCATCCTGGAAAATTACTATCTTTTCAGAGGTAGTACCTTTAATCCCATTTGTGATGAGGCCTTCTTTGACAATGAAACATAGGCTTTCTACTGTAATTTTTGTGTATCTGCCTGATGTGATTTCACCTTGCACTGTGGTTATGGATTTTAGAAAGGTTACTACCCATACACAGATAGAAGAAAATCCCCTAAACTGGTGAACCTTCGCTTGACAAATGTCTTAACTTTTCCACAGACATCTTCTTGCTCTGTTCCGTTGCCGAAAAGAGGCCTAACTGATCACTGGTGTGTTGTTCCTTTCTGGGATACTAGAATTCTATGAAACAGAGAAAAATGATTTCTAAACTATCTTGTGTCTTACCATGTAACCTAAGCAAAACCAATCACTCCACTTGGACCCCATCTGTAACAGTAGTTTATGAACCTACATAGTCTAGCACCTATTCCAGATTTTTCTTTCTGAAGAAGAATTGATCAAGTTTGAGGAGATAGGGGGAATGACAGGTAGGAGATAGCAAATTACGATTTTTCTTTACATGCCTTTTAATTAGTCCAAATAGAGATATTAAACGGGAACTGTGACATAGAAACCTACAGATGAGCTAAGAAATATGGGCTAGAGATACATGTTTGGGGTCCTTAACATTTATAAACCATCTAATCTAATTATCAGATAGCATGATATGGTTAGAGAAAGGACGTCCAAATACTAAGCCCTCAGTTAGGCATAGTTTAAATAGAAGGTTATAGGCTTCTAAGAGATGGAAGAAAATGAGAATTTGGGGGGAAAAATACCTGAAACACTTAATTGGAAAAGACTGACTAGAAGCCCCAACTCTTATTATTACTTGGCAGGTTATATAGGATGCTTGTTGGCTAATTTCTAAGTTCTCTGCACTCAACCACAAAAGTTATTCCATAAAAATGGGAATTTTTTAATCATCTGTTGTGAATTAAAGCAGTACCTGGCTCACAGTATAATCCCAAAAAATATTTTTGGATAAATAAAAGAATGAATAAATTAATGCTGATAACTAATTTGAAATGGTAGGTGTGTATTTAATAATTCTTAATAAGCTTTCTATAATCAAAAATGTTCATTCAATTTGACTGTGAAATCAGTCTAGAGATTAAACTGCAGTTATCATAAAGAGCTTTTCTTAACACCTGAATCAAAACAAAGCTTTTACTGGAAAAGCCCCCCTTGGGGAAAGCTCCCCCCACCATGGTCAAGGACAGACAAGCTTTTCATTTCTTAGTGTAAGTGAAATTGGAAGGAGCAGAGAGACTTCTCTGACACCCATCAGCCAAGTCTGCGGTAGCAGCTGTTCTCGTCTTCTGACCCACGTTAACTTCATGCCTACCACTTTGAACTCTGCGGTGGAGTTCTAATTTAATATTTCTCTTAAGAAAAAGCATTTTCCAAAAAATCCACTCTTATGAAAGGCAATGATTTCTCTCCTTCCGGGAAATGAATTCTCTTTCACGGAGCAGTGAGTTCTCCTCTTCAGTGCAAAGATGTTCCCCCGCATTGTACTCGCTGCACATACCAGCAGCATTTAAAAACACAAAGTAATCACTAATTTTTGTGTCATATAGTCAAAAGAGAGATGCAGAAAGGAAAAACATACCATATACATCTTACTGGATAAACTGGGATGGTATCATATGGTATTTAATGCTCCCAAAATATTTTTGAGATATTTTTGCTTATAAAGAGCGAAGATATAAAAAAGAGAGAAACTTATAGAAGCGAAGTGTCCAAGTTTGAGAAAACCACTTGTGACAATAACTGATACCGTTGCTACTGGTATCTGAACCCAAGGCTGGTTCCAATCCAAGTTGACCCATCTTTGAGATGTGATTCTAGCTGAAGACACCCACAATGATGATGCAAACATACAAAGATTTCCAGTATGAGAGGTAGTTACAGAGGAATAAAAACTAACTATCCGTACTGAATACTACGGGAGGGGAGACTCTTTTGCTTACACTTGCTTTTGATCAAGCTAAGTGAAGATACAAGATAAACGAAATGCCGGGAGGATGAGAGCACAAGAGCTATGTGATTTCTCTGCCCAGGTTGTAGAGGTAAGGGACTTCACATCAATCTGGAAACACTAGAAACCATGGTAGTTCCTTTAGTTCTTTTTTAAATAAAAGGATTGTTTTAAAGTTGATACATAATAATCATGCTTATTTCTGTTTCAATACATACACTATGTAGTGATCAGATGGGGGTTATTAGCATGTCCATAATTTCAAACATCTATCATTTCTTCACATTGGGAACATCAAATAACCTCCTTCTAGGTATTTGAAACTATATATCACAGTTAACTACAGTCATCCTGTAGTGCTATAGAATACTACAACCAATTCCTCTTTTCCAAAACAATTGTGTATCCTTTAACAAATCTTTCCCTGTATCCCCTTCTACCCTTTCCAGCCTCTAACATCTTCTGGCTGTAGTTCTTAATTCATTGTCTTGTTTCATATTGGAAAGTAGCCAACATTTTTCAACATCATACTCTATGTTGAGAGACTACAACATGTTCAGTATACATTTTTCTTAGCATGTGGGATAAGAATAGAATTTTAAGTGTTAAATACAGAGAATTATGACCAATAACTTACTTTCACTTCTTCAAGCAAAGAAGAACTTTTATTTCAATGATACCTCAGTCATTTATTTGGACGAACAAAACTGTCCAGAGTCTAATCAATTATATCTTTCAAAAACCAGCTTAATTTGAGGCGGAAAGAAGCAGTCAAATATAGATAAAATATATTCATTGCCATTTTAGAGGTACTAAGATGTAAAATGCATAAGAATTTGAGCTTCCACTGGTAGAAGTATTCACACTGAATTCCATTTAATTCATTAAAAAGAAAAAAATGTATATACTCTGCTGTAAACAAATGGTACTTACAAGAATTTCACATTACCAAAGCATATTATGTGGTAAGTATTTATTTTCCAAAGTCATCAATGCTTTCCAAAACTATGCTGCAGTTACATTAACTTTCTGATACATTAAAAACATATTTTAAAGGAAAATATTTAAGAACAACATAGCACCACACAGAGCACAAGATAACAAAACTGAAAAAAATGTATACGCAATCCCTTCTTTTTAAATACAAAGAAAATGAGAACCAGTGAGGTTGCGGTGTGCCCACGATAAAAAGCAAGTCTGTCCTTACTTATGTGGCTGTCCGACTCCCTGCTATAATATTTTCATAGGATGCTACAGCTCACCTATTACAACCTATACGAGATGGAAAAACAGAAACACACACATACAAATGCCTTAATGTCTAAGGTATTGATTGCTTTGCAGGTACATCTTGGTGAACTGTGACAGCTTTACACTTACCAGTCACAGAGTTTCTGAAAGTTACCCAAAGGACGAACTTCAGAGTCACCATGTTTTCAAACCATTTGTTTAAGCAGAATTTTTAGGAATTTTTTTGTTTATACACTTGGTTCATCATCATAATCTTCACTGAGAAGATGGTTACATACGGTTATAGTTATATAGAGATGGTTACAGTTACATATATGCATAAATATATATGTATATATAAATGCATATATAACTGTAGATACATAAATAGACAGATATAGCTGTATAACCATTTAGATATTTATAGTTATCTATACCTATATATATTATAGGATATATTCTTTAAAGCATTTTTAACAACTGTGAAACAGAATGAAATTAGGTTTAGCTGACTTAACCAAGGACATTTCCTTAAGTTGTGCAATCTTATGGGAGGCAGGGACTTCAAATTGTATGCACCAGTGTAACAAATTTAGGCAGAAAAAAAAATAATACAACATATAATAACACATTTCCAATTTCTCAAAAAATGTTCTTGAACTTTGCTTATAATGTATTCATTAGTCAAACGCTACATGATGGAATTTAGTTCTGCATATCTGTCTTTTGATCTTTCATAGATAATATTAAAAATAAATTTTATTCGGTTACCCGTATACCTTATTACATCATTTACTTTTAATTTTTTTAAGAATAAATAATCTCAGTTATTTTAATTATAGATGTGGTCAATATTCTGAATTATATATATTATATGTTGGTACACATGACAGACCACCAACTTCTCAGTTTGCTGAAAGCTGAGGTCTGGTTAAAATCATGCCCTGATATGACCAAGGATGTCTTAGCATCCTGTGCTTAGCTCTTCCCTGCTGTTCATCAGCCTGGCTTATGTGTGACAATGTCAAAATAAAAGTGACATCAACCATGTTCCTATATTGGTATACAATTTATATCACCTGTTGAATTTCTGAATTTTAGTTTATTTTTTCATAGAATTGTGATATCAAACAGCACTTTTTTCATGTGGTTGATAAGTTGAAAATACATAAGATGATGTTGAAACAACACAGGCCTGAACTGCCCATGGATCTCCTTCTGCCTCTTCTACACCCAAGACGTCAAAACCAACCCCTCCCTTCCTCCTTGAGGAGGATGATGACCTTGATGATGACCCACCTCCATTTAGTGAACAGGCAATATATTGCTCTTGTTAATGGTTTTTAAGTAACAATGTCTTTTTCTCTAACTTACTTTTTTGAAAGGACAAAATATATAATACATAGAACATTCACGTTATTTTTAACAATAGGCTGTCAGTAGTTAAGTTGTAGGGGAAATAAAAGTTATTTGAGAATTTCTGACTACCTGTGGGGTTGGCACTCCCCTTGTTATTCAAGAGCCAACACTACTTCTCAGACCTCTACAGATTCAGGAAAAGAACTGTTAATGCTCAACGGCCACGTGCTATCCCAGAAAGACTAGCTTAGAAGTCAAATGACGTACTCGTGACTGGGGTCAGAAACGGATTTTCTTAACACGTGGATTGACATTGTCAACCCACAATAACACTTCTACTGCCAACTAAGTATTGAGAAATCACTGCTGCCCTTGACCTTTCCTCCCTTTAACTTCAAACACACAATATTTTCATGATTTCATTTCACCTTCCTAGACTTGCTTCTGTGGTCTTTTTTTCTACTTTCCCGTCATTCAGATGATCTCTTAAATCTAATGTGCCATAGGTTTGCCATGTTAAAGTCATGCAAATAAAGTCCTCCGAATAAGAAGTTGAGTTTTATTTGTATTTTTAGTTTTATTTTTAATACTACCTTAAATAAAAATTGAAAGAGCAATAGCTAGATGTCATGGTTATCAATATCAGCTAAAAGTTAAGAAAAATATCTTAACTTCTTCTCAATGAAAGCACCAGCTAGAAATTATCATGAAAATTAAAACTAACCCATCACCAATCCTAATTTTATTTCTTTTTCTCCTAACTACTACGACTATACCTCAGTGTATATTTCATATGTGTGCAGCAAGAAAGACCCATTACTGTCCTTTGTATCTACGCAGCATATAAGTTTTCCTAATATAAGGTGAAAAACTGATGTTTTAAAAGTTCAAGAATAGTAATATATTATGTGACCTTGAAGATCTTGCTCCAGTTGGAGAGAAGAGGAAGTTATTACAGTCTCTGTCTTCCAAATTCATTGCCTTCTACCATGATGAGCACTTAAAATGTAAATTAAGGAAGAACACAGCTCATGGGGAGGACTTTGCCGAAAATCCCAAAGGTACTATGTTACAGATTTTATTTGCTATGAAAAAAAAATCATTGCAGTTTTGTCAATGTCAGAGAGATTTTAAATTCAACCTATTCCATACCAAGGTCCTCAGCGGTCTGTGTTCTTTAAACTCTGGAACTACGTTTATTATACAAGAAAAAAATATCTGTCACATTTTAACAATGAAGGGCTGCCCAGGGAATGGCTCAGTTTCCTCTGTATTTAAAATTGAAATGCCATGGAGAAAACTTGCCCATCTATTGGGGTCAGCCTAGTCTTAAAACTATTCTGGTTCATTCTCAGAATACTACAGAGAATCTGAGGACGGAGTCTACAGTTAGTAGAAGTAATTGGGGCTCAAGATATGTTCTGGAAAGAACCTATGAGGAGCCATCTGGGCTACTCTAGTGTGCAAGAGAAAGAGGGAAAATAGGTTAACGTTTCTCAGTTTCACCGTGAAGATGATCACAGCTTCTCAGAATGAAAACTTCCACGTTATCCTAGGAAATATGAGAGGTGGAGAGTAAGCCAGCCTTTTAGGTCAATTCAGCTAGTCCAACTGAAGATTTGAGCACGCTCCTAGTGGTGTAAACTAAAGCAAACAAGAGTAGTTGAACCTTGCCAAGAAAACCCTAAAGCTGCTGGAACTGTTTTTCTAGACAAATGACCACTGGTAGCTAGTTGTCAAAACACAAGTCATGGGTAACTAACACCAAAAGTTAGTGTTGAGTGAGTTACCAGTAGTGGCATAAGATGTGTGGGTTATTTCATACCAGTGTTGCAAATTTGAAAAATAAACCGCAGGTAGGAGATTGTCTTATAACTAAATTTTATCATATTTTGAAAGGAAAATTTTTTTTTGGAGATAAAATCTCATTTCACCACCCTCGGTAGAGTGTCGAAGCATCTTAGCTCACAGAAACCTCTAAGTTAACTCTTGGGCTCAAGTGATTCTCTTGCTTCAGCCTCCCAAGTAGCTGGGACTACAGGGCGCTCACCACAATACTCGGCTATTTAATAGAGATCGAGTCTTGCTCTTGCTCAGGCTGGTCTCGAGCCTATGAGCTCATACAATCCACCTGCCTTGGCCCCCCAGAGTGCTAGGATTACAGGAATGAGCCACCACACCTGCCAGATTTTGAAAGAAAACATAAAGATAAAAACAAACAAACAAACAAAAGTAACATAATGTTTTATAATACAATCAAAATAGTACATAGATATGTATTGTATTCCAGTACTAACTTTCACATCTGCAATAACCTATCAAGACAAAATCCACTAAACTATAAAGGTAAGTCCTCATAACTTTTTAAGTTATGTGTTTTTTTCTTTGGGGGTTTTTTTGGTTTTTTTTTTTTTTTTTTGCAGTTTTTGGCCAGGGCTGGGTTTGAACCTGCTGAATCTGGTATAGGGGTCTGGTGCCCTACTCCTTGAGCCATAGGCACCGCCCAAAGTTATATGTTTTTTGGAACAATTTTTTTTGCTTGTTTGTTTTTATTAAATCATAGCTGTGTACATTAATGCAGTCATGGGATACAGTGTGCTGGTTTTATACAATTTGAAATACTTTCATCAAATTGGTTAACATAGCCTTCATGGCATCCTCTTAATTATTGTGTTAAGAAGACATTTATATTCTATATTTAGAAAGATTCACATGTACCCTTGTAAGATGAACCATAGGTGTGGTTCCACCAAATTGAAACATATGTTTTTAAAGGATAATAAAGGTAAGACAGTGGTACTACCCTGATATATGAGAATCTCACATATGAGTACTCTTGAAATGAATTAAATTTAGAGATAGATACTACCCTAGAATTAACTAAATAGAACTAGAGTTTACAGACAAGTCCATCAAGGGGCTCTTTCTAGACTGAATGAGGGTATCAAAAATTCAGGTGCATCAACCAACCCGCAGATAGACTGCTTTAGAACCCCTGCATTTTGTAATTATGTAAAACCCACAGAAACCCTGACAATCAGGCAGTTTTAGCAACTTTGGTTCTCCATTTCCTCTTTTTCTCTGGGTAATGAAAAAAAATTCCCAGCAAACTGATTGGGCTCCAATTGCTAGTAAAATCTGTCTCCTTTCCACATTCTTACTGAACCAGAACCAGGAAAAAACCATAATAACTTCCTACAGCTGGAGGCTAAGAAAAATGTCTCTTTAGTAGGGAACTCTACTGCAAAACGGGCCCTTGAACAACCAGAGAACAAGCAAAAAAAAAAAAGAGTGCTAGCTGAAACATATTAAAGCTTCTCTCATGTATTCTACTCAAATTCCTTTCTTTTTTGTATTTCACTACATTTCCTGAAAAAGCAAGCTACAAGTTTGACTCCATCCACTAATTGTCCTACAAAAATAAGACCCACACTTAGGGGACAGCATTGCTGATAGAGCACATGGGGACACCATTTCAGGCGACATAACATCCTCCCAACTTTGGCTTCTGAATTCTTTTTTATATCAAAATAATATTTTAATTATGTCTTCATGGGCAACATTTGTGGCTCAAAAGAGTAGGGCGCCGGCCCCATATCCTGGAGGTGACGGGGTTCAAACCCAGCCCCAGCCAAAAACTACCTAAAAAAAAAAATTATGTCTTCATTTTATTTAAATTAGTATGTGTACAATTTTAATTATAATCTATCAATTCATTGGTAGATAATGGTGTGTGATAAAGCTATCTCATTTAAGAAAAACTATTTTGATACTTCACAAAAGTATTCTCAAATATTTCCATCTAAGGATTTTTATTTTAATTTTTAATTGTTCTGAAATTATTTTGAGGGCACAGTATGGTGACCAGATTTTATTTTAATTTATTTTGCCTTATTGAGAGTAAAGTCTAGTGTTGAAAATTTAATCTGATTTATAATTCTTAGTTAAATATTGGATTTTCTGGTATCTTTGCTTGTTTTTATTTCTCTATTTATTTTCACTAATTTATTCTAATACTGATATCAAAGCTTTTAATTACTAGGGCTTGATAATAAATCTTGATACTTGGCAAGGAAAATTTTTAGTTCTTTTATTGTCCATACTTATTTTAGAATGAGCACATACAGTTGTTCATCAGACCTTGCTGAGATCTATATTTATTTGATTTACATATATTTTTCATTCTTCAGGATACTTTACTTTAGACATTTATTATCTAAGCAGTATTTTATAAAATAGATAAATTTAATCATTTCACATAATTAAGGTTGGTTTGAACACATTTCTACAGCTTGTTTTTTGCTTTTACGTGTGTGTTTATCATTTTTTTTTCTTATTATTATTGGGGATTCATTGAGGATACAAGACACCAGATTACACTGATTCATTAATATTTTTGATTCTTCTGTTTTCTTTCACACTTCAGATTGAATTGATATACATTCTCAATCTAAAACCTGAAGATGGGTTAAACGCTGTGGCTCAGGACTGTAATCCTAGCACTCTGGGAGGCCAAGGCGGGTGGATTGGTTGAGTTCAGAGTTTGAGACCAGCCTAAAGAAGAGCGTGACCCCGTCTCTACTAAAATAGAAAAAACTAGCTGGGTGTTGTAGTGCACACCTATAGTCCAGCTACTAGGGAGGCTGAACAAGAGACTCTCTTGAGCCCAAGATTTTGAGGCTGCTGTGAGCTATGATACCATGGCATGTTGCCAGGGCAATAGAGAGACTCTGTCAAAAAATAAATTAATTAAAAACACAGCAGCTGAAGATGGAATTTAACTAATCATATTTCTATAAAGTCTATAATACTCAATATATATCTTCTATAACATACAAAAATCTTAAATTTTAAAGATGTTTTGAAAACACAGTATGTTACATGAAATTAATTAGAATAGTTCTACCTTTAAAAAACAAGCAATTATTGGCTCGGCGCCTGTGGCTCAAGCAGCTAAGGCAGCAGCGACATACACCTGAGCTAGCAGGTTCAAATCCAGTCCAGTCTGCCAAATAACAATGACAGCCGCAACCAAAACGTAGCTGGGTGTTGTGGTGGATGCCTGTGGTCCCACTTGGGAAGTGGAGGCAAGAGAATTGCTTGAGCCCAGGAGTTGGAGGTTGCTGTGAGCTATGAGGTCACAGCCCTCTACCCAGGGTGACAGCTTGAGGCTCTGTCTCAAAAAAAAAAAAAAAAAGCAGTTATATTATACTTACACTTGATTGTCATTTAACTTACGTGCTTGCCAGTCTTCCTTGCAGCCTACACATTTGTAAAGGTTTCCTTTTACACTGAAGCAAACTTTTTATAGTTTTTCAGTGTGAACCAATAAGATGCAAAGTCTCTTGATCTTGTGTTTAAAATGTCTTTGACTAGCCCTTAATATTAGAATTATTATTTAAATAATAATTATCATTTAGCTTGGTAAGTAATTATAGTTCGGCAATATTTTCTCACCCAACACTTTCAAATATCTTAGGCCATTTACAATTGATGAGATGTCTCTTGTTCATCCAATTATCATGCTTTCATAGGCATTGGGTTTTTTCCCTTGGTAGTTTTTAGTTCCTTTTTTTTTTTTAATTTCTTTTTTTGTTATTGTCCAGCACTATAGTCTTCATGAATTTCTCAGTAGTAGTTTGCCAATCATTTTTTTTGGTCTATAATCTAATATGTAACCTCTCCACTTAAATTTCACTTAAATATCTATAGATATTTTGGCAAGATTTTAATTATTTGTCTTGTAAAAGTATTCAGTTATTTTTATTTATTTATTCTGATTTCATTATGCAAATTCTTTCAATTTTTGGCCCCTGTGCCCTTTTTATCTATTTGACAGTCCTAAATGCATTTATTCTTTTTTCCATTTCAATTTTACCAATTGCTCCTCTCCTGCTTCTTACATAGTTATCCCTCTTTGACTTCCCCTTTTATGTTTTGTTCATTTCTGTTCTACCATGTATACATTGGAATAGCCTCAAAGGATAGCTAAGGTAATAAGTATGGTTTTTTTTTTAAGTTTTAAAATGCTTAGTTTACCTGAGGCATGCTCACACTGTAATTAATCTTTATTTTTAATACTTGCAAGGATGAACCAATTATTAACTACTTATTGGGTAGATCCAAAAAATAAATTTGGGTTGTCAAAATAAAAAAAAAAAGTATCACAGAAGTGCCATTTTCAAATCATTGAATCAGTACAAACATTTTGCAACTATTTGTTTTTTTGAGTTTACATAGATACTAGCAATTATGTCAAGTTTTCTTATAAGAAAAGTAAAGTAGACAAATTTTCTGTGTATTCATGAACTTTTTATAAATACAATTTGAATTCAGAATACTAACACACACATTTATATAGATGTTAGTCTAAGGATAGAACTGGGCCTTCGCTGTGAAAAATCTGACAGAAAGAAAAGAAGAAAATGTCAGTCTAAAGAGGTTTCTGGAATAAATATCAAGATAAAATTTGACATATTTTTCTATTTGTACACTAAGAAAACTGCTCGAGTAGAGTAAATTGATAATAACATATACAAATCATTAACTCAATAGATCTATATCTTATAAAAAAATTCAAATTATGCACTAAGGAAAATTATTATAAAATATTTTTCTTTTTAAAATATATCATTCTCATGCTGGGTGGCATCTGTGGCTCAGTGAGTAGGGCACCAGCCCCCTATACTGAGGGTGGCAGATTTGAACCCAGCCCTGGCCAAACTGGAACAACAACAACAATAAAAAAATAGCCGTGTGTGTGGCTGGTGCCTATAGTTCTAGCTACTCAGGAGGCTGAGGCAAGAGAATCACCTAATCCCAAGAGCTGAAGGTTGCTATGAGGTGTGGTGCTGTAGTACTCTACCAAGGGTGACAGAGTAAAACTCTGTCTCTAAAAAAAAAAAAAAAAAATCTAGAATGCTAAATTCAACTTGGTGTCAACAAAAATACAATTCATAAAACAAAAAAAACTAGGATTTTACACATATTTGAAAGGCTCCTTAAGAAATAAACAATTATATAGTACAAAGACATTTCTCAGAGATGAGAAAGAAAAGTCAGTAAGATAAACTGAGTTCTGACAATACATACTAATTACTTCTACTAACATGCCTAGAATATTTTTAGATATTTGTAGAATATGTCTAGATATAACATTCCTAAACCCAGAGGTTTGTTTTTTTCTTTTTCTCTTTTCTTAAAGTTTTCCTTGAAGCTTCTGCTATGGTCTCAATGAATGTTTATATGTTCTCTTCCAATTCACATGTTGAAACCCTAACCACCAGGGTGATGATATTAGAAGGTCAGACATTTGGAAGACAATGGGTTGTGAGGGTAAACCTTAGGATGGGTTTAGTGCCTTTATAAAAAGGTTCAAGAGAGATCCATTCCCCTTTCACAGTAAGAAGACACAAAGAGAAGGCACCTTCTGTGCACCAGAATGTGGGCCCTTAGTGAACATCAAGTCTGCCTTGATCTTGGACTTCCCAGCCCCTAGAGACAAATTCTTGTCATTCTTCATCTTCCCAGTTTAAAACATTTTGTTATGGCAGTGAAAATGGAGTAAGACAGATTCCAAATGAGTAACTACACATGATTATCTCAATATTTAGAGATATAGAAGAAAGATATGGACTTTGAAAGCTAGATCTTTCCAAGAATGTATTTCATTACTTAGTATGCATATTTCTGTGGTGGTATTTATAAATTGTATCTTTTTCTTAAAGTGATTCTCACTGTAAAAGTGATTTCATATAAAAATGATTAACATTTTGGCAGCATGATACCCACAAGTTAAATTTAGCTATAATGCCTCATTATTCAAGAATTTGTTTATTTTTATGATTAATTTGTTTTGTTCAAATCCATATCTTGCATAAAATATAATCCTTTGAATAATATAATAATAATTTATTGGATACTGTTTACATTTTCAACTTTGAGACACATGTCTCACAGTTAACTCATATGGCAATTAATATTTCCAAATAAATCTCTACAAATTGCCACATTCTTTACAAAAATAATAAATGGGAAAAAAATACTTCCATGGTATACTTGATGTCACAGAACAAAATGTTAATTAGAGCACAGTATTCAACAAACACAAATCAAAAATACCAAGCAAATACTGTTTATACCCTTCCCTAGAGAACAGATACAAATTTTGCTGTGAAATTGTGAAAACGTTCAGAATTGTCATAAAAATGTATGATGGCAGTGTTAATCAGAGAAAGTGTCTTATAGGTCCATATTAAAAACAAACTGAAATTAAAAAAAGAAGAAAATATATATCTTCTTAAATTTTTCTTACATAGTAACTTAAGGTAAATTAAATAATGCATTTTGTTGTGTATGTAACTATCTTATGTAAATGCTAAATTTCAGAGTAATCAGAATAATTTCCCGAATTTTTATGCTTTCTATATAGTAATTAGAAATATGTATGATATGAAGGGAGGTAAGGAAGAGTTTAATCAAACAAAACCATCATTTCCTTTTAGGTTTACTCATTACAAGATTTTAAATGTGCCCTATTTGAAGAGGCAACCTGCTAGCACTACAAATATATTTTAGGAAGACAACACAGTGAGATTAAAAAATATAAAGCAATAGAATTCTAAAGGCCTAGAGGGATAACGTACACACAGGTATCGAGAGTTTTTCATTTTCTGAAATCACCCTGCCATCTTAAGCAACAAACTGAAGGTCTTGTAAATTGATTGTATTCTGCTCTCCCTGAGCACTTGACAGAGTTTAGGGGAAAAATCGTCTATGTCTGGTAGTTGAAAAACTTTCCCTTTGTTTTTTGTTCTCACTGTCTGTATGAGTTTATTCTTAGGAAAGAGGAGTATTTCTCAACCAATAGGCTTAGTGTCACAAGTATAATGTGTTTCATTATAACTATAAATTCATTCCTCATCAAATGTTTATAAACAGGTTCATGAGTTTAAAAATTATGGGTAACCTTTCAAAACAAGCTCAGACTTGAATGTGGTAAACACTTTCTGTGCACCCGATTAGGAAAGTCCATGATTTCCATGGCTTATGGAAACAGAAGCTTATTATTCTTAGAAAAATATATTTTTTAATGACTAATAGTCTCTGTTAAACAAAAAAAAAAACTCCAAGTAAGTGTGATTGTTTCTTATTCTTAGCACTTGTGTTAATGCAAACTACATTAGCTCAAGGGAACTACAGAAATCCCCTCCCATACATGTCAAGCCTTACAGAGTTAAAACAATACAACCATGACAATCATTTGCTAAATGATTACCATGTTTAAGTCTCCATATTACATAGCGTATATGAATAATTCAATTTAATCTTACAGCAAAAAGTAAAAACCTAAGGCTGAGACATGTGCAATGATTTGCCCAAGATGAACACGCTGATGGAAGTCAGATGGTCCTTGCTATTTGATTCTTTTTATTCATGATGACCAAAGTCAAGAAGATTCTAATTAGTACAATTCACTATGGGATAAACACTGACTACATAGTTTTTAAATGTTCACCTTATCAAAATTTCCATAATATAGATATGGTATGAAACATTAAATACAGCCAATAGTAATGTACTGAACATATTTTCCATTTTTATTTACATGATTAATTTCCTTAGAGAAGCACAATGCACTTTGTTAATATGTACACGTCAATCTTAATGGGGGTACCTTGAAATCACATTGCTTGTTAGACATGTGAACAATATTAAATGTCCGGAAAAATTACTTTCAACATACATTATCTTAAAGAACCACATTTTCTAGCCCAGATACTTACAACTTATAGAAACATATCATTTGAATTACGTTCATTGCAAACATGATAGCCCAGTGGGTTCATAGCCCTTTGTCTGCTGCCTTAACTCGAATACAACCCCATTAGATGACTTAAAGAATGTAAAGAAGCAGGAATATATGATTAAATGGACATCTTTAAATGGAATAAAATTGGAATCTCAGATATCATCTAACTAATTTGTGTGATCATAAGACATGACCCTGTTATTTGTGGGCTACTAATAAAGCTCTCCACATATTTTATATTAAATGAATGAATTCATTTCTTACACTTTCACTGTGAAAAAAAAATAAATTGCAGTTATAAAAATGTCAAAATTGTTTGCTATAAAAACAAGCAAATTTTAAAATGTGTGTGTAGACCCTTTGTCCACTTAAGAAACAAGCTCTTTGATCATCTCTAAAATTGGCCATCTGGTGGCATTATTTAAAATTGCAGTCACGTTCCCAAAGATATACTTTGGTTCTCTGGAGGATGTGGCTAAGTGATTCAACTCTATTTACAGAGATTATAGTAATCAAATGTCACAAAGATATAAAATTACTCCATGGAATTGGAGAGTATGCACTACAGCCAGGGCTTCTCACTGAGAGGAGATCCCCGGGGCTGAGAGGACAGGGGCAGCACCAGAATGAAAGTCAAAAGCTTCAGGCACTAAGCCAAAGCCCTCAGGGTCTGTAATGACACTACTCCAAGCCAGTTTCTGCCTCACGGACTTTCCTAGCCTCCACCTTCCCTTTTTCTGCAGTCTTAGGGTAACAGAATTTACATCATTCCTACAGTGATCAGATTTGGGTCGGCAGGAGTGTCATAAATACAAAGTGCTTGTTAATCCAACCAAAGATGTTCTGATTCCAGTGGTCTTAGATGAGATCCAAGCATCTACGTTTTAAACATGTTTCACAGGCGATTCCAACATAGTGCAGCTGGCCTTGTGCTTGTGAAACATTGCTCTATACGATCTGATCTGCTATACTTGGTGTAAAAAACAGTTACCCTCAAAGCACGGGAATTAAAATTGGCAAACCAAGGTCTAGCAATACATCAATGTATCTTCCATAGAACATAATCTAAGCAATAGAGATTCGAATTTCTGTAGCTGAATATTGGTTTTGTTCTATACCAAAGAAGGACAGGTAGAATGTCATATATGAATCTAAGTATCTCATTTAAAAGGTTAGGACTTCCCCTCCTCCCCCCAAAAAATTGCTGCATCAAAGGCAAAATACTGCACATTTGAGAAATAAAAAGAAAGTCCAATCTTTCCAATATAAAATGAAATAGTTAGTGGCATGTAAAATATCTGTATTGTACATTGTTCTTCATAGTTTGGCAATAGGACATCTTTACTATTGGTGAGATTGAAATAAACTTCAGAGGCATGGAAAAAAAACAACCTGTACTCAAGAAAATTACAAGTATTGGCTTAATGACGGCTTTTACGCCTATATTCCCAGCACTCTGGGATGCCAAGATAGGAGGACTGCTTGAACTCAGGAGTTCAAGACCAGCCTGAGCAAGAGTGAGATCCCGTCTCCACTAAAAATATAAAATTTAGTTAGATGTTGTGTGGGGATGGGGGGATCTGTAGTCCCAACTTCTTGGCCGGGTGAGGGAGGTAGGTCACTTGAGCCCAGGAGTTTGAGGTTGCTGTAAGCTAGGCTGACACCACATCACTCTGCCCAGTACAACAGAGTAAGGCTCTGTCGGAAAGAGAAAAGGGAAAAAAAAAGGAAAGGAAAGGAAAATTGCGGTATTTAAATTTCTCTTTGGAGTTTTGCTATCCACTCTTTGAGAGTAAATAACTCTATCTTCTAGAGGAGGAGGCTGTAGGGTATCAACTTGCAAATTCTCACATACCAGTCACTGATTATTTTTTAAATAGTTTGACCTTTGTTTATTATTATAAATCAATCAAAGTTGCCACAACATATAGCAGAAATAGTTGTTTGGAAGCTTGTAGGGCTGTACCTTTTCATATGCATTTGAGCTTTCAACAATATTTGTAATTCTACAT
The DNA here is from genome assembly GCA_963574575.1 of Galagoides demidoff. Taxonomy (NCBI): domain Eukaryota; kingdom Metazoa; phylum Chordata; class Mammalia; order Primates; family Galagidae; genus Galagoides; species Galagoides demidoff. The sequence continues at coordinate 39,422 of CAUYQV010076261.1, forward strand.
AACACTGAAAGGGAGAGAGGAACGAAAGTCTGGTCTATAGTAGATGATGGGGCTAGTGACACTGAAGCAGGGAGGAACCTTCCTAAGGTCACACCGTAAGTGACAAGGTCACCCTAAATCTCAGCTCCTGTGGCCCTGCTTATATTTGTATAGCACACCAAGCAGATGTAGCCATTGTTTACTTAGTTGTTTTTTTTTTTCCAACCTTAAAGCTTCCTCCCTGTCCTCTTCTCATGCCCATCTTGGTTTTAGGGTTTTTTGGTCGTTGTTATTATGGTATTCTCTGTAAGGTCCTATTTTAACGTAAGTGCTGATGCCATTCGCACTTTTAACTGTAGCCCTTATCTTAGATGAGGTATTTCAGCTGGTGCCACTCAGAGGCAGAATCTTGACAAACATTTAATAGATGAAGGAAGAAAGTTCTGTCACATGCAGTTCCCTTAAAAAAGCAAAACTGTATACATTTGTTATAACTAATGCATTAAGGAACATTAGGCAAGCACCTTTAAAATGGTCAAGGACAGGGATTGTGCTGATACCCGAATCTCTTTTCAGTCAGGATTAACTCTTACCAAGGTAGCCACTGCTAACCAGTGGTCCTCTGAGTGTCTGACTTGCCTCCCTCCACAAAAACTAAAGACTAAATTCACCGTGCTCCCAGTGGACGGGCAGCTCCTCCTAAGAGCTGGGGAACGAGTCATCTTACCTGAACCGTGTGGGTGAATCAATGCAATAGTTTGGTGTTTTTCTAGTTTCATTATTTCTTAAAGCTCAAATTTCTAAACCATACCTTCCATTATTTGCCCTTTATCTTATATCCAGTTTTTCTTTCGCCTCCGTCTCTGGGCTACTGCATTGTAAAATGTTGTGAAATAAGAATAATTCTGGAAGTTTTAAGCATAGTAGAAAGCTAACTATCTAGTCTGTCCCACCTTTCCCTCCAAAAGGACTGGCCGTGGTCTCCCATGTTTGGGATAACTGACAAATTGGGGTTCCATAAAAAAAAAAAAAAACTACTTTTCTTTTTTTCTTGAGACAGTCTCACATTTTTACCCTCAGTAGTGTGCTGTGATGTCGTAGCTCATGGCAACTTCAATCTCTTGGGCACAAGTGATTCTTTTGTCTCAGTTTTTCATTTTTAATAGAGACAGGGTATTGCCCCTTCTCCTGAACCTTCCCAAAGAACACGGTGGTGGTGGTGGTGAAATTAGCAAGTTTAATTACATGGTAATAGACCCACTGAGCCCAGGTCAGTGCAGAGGCTGTTCACTATTCCAACTGGGGGAAGGGCCCCAGGTGTAATTTGGTCCCTATTCTCCACCCTTTTCCATACCCTTCAGTCCTCCTCACAATGGAGAAGAAAAGCTGGGAGGGCCAAAAGGGCACATCTCCTTCCTACTGCCTGGCTGCCCCAGAGGGTGTCGGCAACAGCAGCCTTGTTGCTGGAGCAGAGCCACTAAGTAGCACCGCCCAACAGTATACCAAGCCTGGAGCTTCAGTGGAATGTACTAGGAAGAATAACTTCAGTGTGTAGGACCTGGGAGTATACTGAGTAACTCAAAGAAATCAATCTTAAAATATGTGATCTTGCTGCCCCTTAAGTCTTCTATCTTAGAAGGTGCATATTAATCTGTAATTGGTTGATAGGCTTCGGGCTAGCAATTACACACTATTTTCTTGTAAATGATATGGGACATCACCTGAGACTATATCAAAAATGTTTTAATTTGCTTATAAACTATGGGGGAAAGAAAAACCAACTGAGCAGCTCACAAATTGCCAAGGCATATTTTTTTAACAATGCAGTAACATTGGAAGAAATTAACAATTTAACCCTTTCTCCTTTAGCTCTGGAGATTGTGATTTTATAGTCCCATTCAAGTGCTGGAGGGAAGGGCGAACAACAAAGGTATTATTCTGCACAGTCCTCAGAGGAGTTGTTTTAATAGACTGGAATCATGGCTGCTGATCTCATTTTCCCATAAATGTTCACGGCTCAATCTCATGGAATGGCTGTGTTTACCACCACTGATGTTTATAATCAGTGTTAACATAGGAAACTTATACAGTCAGCCAGGCAGTTCTTTTCTTCTCTTGTTAACTAGGCTTGTTATTACCGTTGCCTCAATTTCCTAGAGGATTCATGTACATAATCATGTCAGCTGCGAAACTGGTGGGAATTGAAGCTATTCTACATTTTCAAAGCATTAGCATGTGCCAACTTAGAAACTACATAAATCAATGCTTTGCTTACTACTTTAAAAAAACTTCCACCAGCTCTTAGCTTGGTAGATGTGTATTGTCAGCATAGTACAAGTGGAGTTTTTGCAATTATCCACTTAATGTGATCATTATGGCTCCAATCAGACTAATGAAGTCCTCCAGCTGGATTGGCTCAAGTTTTGTTATTATTATTTGTTTGAATAAGTTGGTTACACTCATTGTGTTTATCAAACTTTTAATCCATAAATTCTGTACCTCAATTTCATTTATATTTAAAACACAATTAGTAATAATTTATTTGAACAAAGTGTTTTTTACTATAATAAATTGTCGATGGGAAAGATTCTGTACTCTGTAAAATAATTTAAAGAGGTTTATTCTAAGCCAAATTTGAGGACCATGACCTGGAGCGGCACTCAGAAAACCTTGAACAAGTGGATTCAGAGTGGTGGGGCTAAGGTTTAGTTTTATATATTTCGGTGAGACATGAATTACAGATAAGTCATTAATTAATATGTGGAAGGCATAAATTAGTTTGGCCCCAAAAGGTGGGACATCTCAAAGCCAGGGGCAGTGGCGTAGAAGGGACCACCGGTTGTGGGTGGCTTTAAAGACTTTGTAGCTGACAATTGGCTGAAACAGTTAGGCTCTGTCTAATAGACAGGGACTCCGTGAATACTGAACTCAGTATTCAATCTAAGGGTCTGTTAATCAGAGACCCACTACAGGACATTTGTCCAGATTCGAGTAGTTTGGTGTGTATACTGAGGACCTGCAGGCGTGTTTTGCAGAGCCTTAGATCTGTTAATGAGCCACAGAGGACATCCCCAAGAAGCGGGTGGGAACATGATGAGACACGTCCCATCTCCTTTCCCCTGGCTAGAAACTTGGTTTTAGGAATCACCTTGGCCAAGCAGGGTATGTACTCAGTCTGTCTCTCAGGGAGGACTGAGGATTTTCTTTTAGTTAACAGATTTTAGTTTTTTCTCATTATAAAAAAGGATGTATCTTCATTGTAGACATTTACAAATAACATATGAAAAATATAGATGAGGGAAAAATATACTAAAAATCACTTGTAATCCCACAGCCTAGAGGTAATGATGCTTAATATTTTGGTATATTTCAGTTTTTTATACATACAAGCTAAAATAAATGTCTTACATTTCAAGATGGCTGCTTTCTCCTCTGCTTCACCAGTGCTTTCTCCCTGAGTCCTTTATAGCCTCACTGTTATTAAATTTATTTATTTATTTATTTAATTTATTTATTTTGAGACAGAGTCTCACTCTATTACACAGGCTAGAATGCCCTGACATCAGCCTAGCTCACGGTAACTCAAATTCCTGGGCTCAAGTGATGCTCCTGCCTCAGCCTCCAAAGTAGCTGAGACTTTAGCTGAGCTGAGCTGGTGGGTGCCAGCCACAACACCTGGATAATTTTTTTCTATTGTTAGTACAGACAGGGTCTTGTTCTTACTCAGGCAGGTTGCAAAGTCCTAAGCTCAAGAGATCCTCTCATCTCTGTCTCCCAGAGTGCTAGGATTACAGGCTTGAGCCACTGCACCCAGCCATTGTTGTGAAATTTGATGAATAATTTTTTATCATCCTTGGCTTTTATTAAATATTTGAGTCTTAGAGTGTATTTTAAGCTCCATAAGAACAGGAATTCCTCCTGAGCTATTTTTCATAGCCCAGTATAGTACCTGCAGATGACATGGCTGGCTTCATAAGTATTTTTTTGAATAAATAGTCAAGTCCTTGATTTTAACAAAATATCATAGAATATCATAGAATTTTACTCTATGACAACAAACCTTTTGGATTTTCACTCCCTATAAAAATGGTGTTCAAATCTCTTTCATTTTCTTTTGTTTTTCTCTATATGCCTTTAATTCTGGTGACTTTCTGTTCCCAATCTTCATCTTGCCCATTGTCTTTCCCTGTGCCCTTGTGCCTTCAATTACCATAGAGATGGTCATATTTCCTAACTCGAAATCCCTCCCAGATCCTTTTTCTTCGATTCATAAATGTGACTGCCTACCGTATTTTCCCACTTTGACACACATACCGCATCTCAGAAACAACAGGTTGTAAGCTACAAAATTCACTCTTTTACCCCCAAGTTATAACAATATCTCCCTAAGAGGTCTTTAGGAATAGTCATGTGGAAATGGATTTGGCTGTGAGGGATGATGAAATCCTGGTTATCACTGAAATAGGAGAGGAATTGAAAATCAGTCTGGAGAACTAACAAGGCCATGATGATTACTTTTAAAGTAAATGCTCCCGAAAACCAAATTACTTACTGTTTGTCAAAATTGGGTTTTACATCTTTAGACTTTGGGGAGTTGTAGATACAAGGATTCCTACAAGATGGGTTGGGAGAGAGAGGGGACTTGTTTAACGTATTAACCCAGAAACCTAGACAGCACTCCACAGCAGTGGACAGGGATCGCTGAGCCAAACAATCGAGAAAGAGGCTATGACTCTGTGCCAGAAAAGGCAGCCTGGGAATGGCCCAAAGGAAAGTGGTTCAATTCACAGTATCATTGCAAAATTAAGCATTTCTTATCTCCAACTATACTTACCACAGTGTATTCTGCAGAGGGCAAGTAATAGCTGTGTTAGTTGGTTGTGAATATGAAGAAAGCAGATATAGAAGGACAAATAAAATTTAGGGCAGCTGAAATAAAAAGCAAAAATTCCTGAAAGATTTCTCAGAGATGTAAGGATGCCGCTATATATTGGAAACACCCAGTGGAAGTTGTAGGATGCAGGATTTCTTAAATATATTGAAAGCAATTTCCATTTTTTAAAAGAAGAGCATTTTTAAGGGATCAACAAGCCTGTGATTCAACATTGAAATGGACTGCTGTAAATAGACAGAGGCCTCCAGGTGACATACAGTGGTTACTAAGTGAAACAGGATCGAAGAAAATGAAGTATGTTAAACATGGAAAAAAAAACGCACTTAAAACACATTTTAACTTTCTCTCATCCATTTTTTCCCTTGGCTATAAATCAATATTTATATTTTCTACATAATGAATATTTTTAATAAGTGCCCAAATGTGTCGACATACATATTTGCTTGTTCATGAAGGCTGAATCTCTATCACCTATCAACTGGATCACAATTTACCAGAGTCCACTAAAAAATCTGAAGACTGTATAATCCAATATATTGAATTTAGGGGATTGTTCACATAAATCATAAAATATAATTTCTACTTTAGGGACAAGTAATTTCCTGTAGATATAGAGTAATAAACTGTCTAGTAATCACATACCAGAGACACACATACATGCCTAAATCTTTCTTAATATTTAGAGCTGCTTGTGAAATTTAACTCCTCACTATGGTAGGAATTCTTTGTCAGGCCCTGTGTTCTTTGTTGTGACCGTTCTTTGCCCTGATGACTACTCTATAATTTGTCACATAATAAATGCTTGTTAACTGATGAGGTGAATGACTTTTCCTTTATTTATTTGTTTATTTATTTTTTTGAGACGGAGCCTCAAGCTATCCCCCTGGATAGAGTGCCATGGCATCACAGCTCATAGCAACCTCCAACTCCTGGGCTCAAGCAAGTCTCCTGCCTCTGCCTCCCAAGTAGCT
>CAUYQV010076262.1:0-24205 GCA_963574575.1 Galagoides demidoff
TGTCATGCATTCTTTCCAAAAACTGGGACTTTTAAAAAATGCTATGGGACACAGGACAAATTGTTAAGAATCAGGACTGTCCCGCCAAAAGTGGGGCATCTGGTCACCTTAAGCAAGAGCCCTGGGCAACCCGAAACCTGGTCCTGGAGGCTGAGCTTCCTGTAAGGCAGGAGCAGGCAACCCGGTTTGAGCAGCCATTGGGTGGGGATGGAGGGGGCACCAAAGTGCAGGAAATGTTTGTTGGGAGGAAGCAACTTGAACCATCAACCTTCTGCAAAACTAGGTAGCTTGATTCTCTTTTGTACTCTCATTCATCTTGACCTTTCCCTAGCCAAATATCCTCTTGGACCCATTTGGTGTGATATTCCTTCAGCCTGATAAACTTTCCTCAACATATCTTAACATGTAGGTTTGCTGGTAATGCATTTTTAAAATATTAATCCTTTTTATTTACAATAGACACATTATAATTGTTCACATTTGTGGGATACAGTGTGGTGCTTCAATTCATGTATATATTATATAATAGTCAAATCATGGTAGTTACCATATCTATTATTTTAAATATTTATCACTTCTTTGTGGGGATAACATTCAGTCTCTTCTTGATATCTTGGAATGTACACTACGTTATTATTTGTTGTGGTGATTCTGCTGTGTAATGTACTGCCCAAAGTTATTCTTCCTATAAATTTCTATATATTCTGTAAATTTATAGAAAGCTATATATTTCTATCCTTTGACCAGCTTCTTCTGGGTCCCCCCTCTCTAGTAATTACTATTCTACTCTCTACCTTTACTCTCAACTTTTTTTAGATTCCACATCAATGAGATCACACAATGTCTTTCTTTCTGTGTCTGGCTTGTTTCACTTAAAGTTCTCCAAGTTCATCTATGTTGCTGCTCATGGTAAGAATTCATTGTGTCTTGCGAATGAATAGTATTCCATTGTATGTGTGCATGTGTGTGTGTGGTGTATTTTTTTCTTTATCCATTCATCTGTAGATGGGAATCAAGGTTGATTCCATATAATAAATGATGGTTTAAGAAATATGAAACTTTATTGAAGATACATCTTCTACCTCGTTATTTCATTTCTTTTGGCTATGTACACAGTAATGGGCTGGCTAGATCATATGGTAGTTCTGTTTTCAGTTTTTTGAGGAAATGCCACACTGTTTTCCATAATGGCCGTAGTAATTTACAGACTTATATTACCAACAGTGTATAAGAGTTCCCTTTTTTTCACATCCTTGCCAGCATTTGTTGTATTTTGTCTTTTTGATAATAGCAAATACGACTGGTGTAAAATGATATATCATTTTGTTTTTTATTTGCATTTCCCTTATAGTGACTGATGCTAAGCATTTTTTTCATATACACATAGGCCACTTGTATGTCTTCTTCTAAGAAATGTCTATTCAGGTTTTTGTCCATTTTTTGGTAAGATTACTTGGTATTTTGCTGTTGAGTTCCTTATATATGTTAGATGTTAATCCCTTGTCATACACATAGTTTGGAATACATTTACACATTTCATAGATTGTGTCTTTATTTTTTTCTTTGCAGGGCAGAGACTTTTAATTTTATTTAATTCCATTTGTCTATTTTTGCTTTTATTTATGTTTTTTAGTTCTTATTAAAAAAATCCTTGCCCACTACAATTTCTTGTCACATTTTCCTTATCTCTACTTTCAGTGGTTCCATAGGTTTTGGTCTTACATTGAAGTTTTAAATTCGTTTTTAATGACTTTTATATGTAGAGAAAGCTGTCTAGTTTTATTCTTTTCCATGTGGGTATCCAACTTTCTCAACACCATTTATTGAAAAGACTGTCCTTTTCTGAATGTCTGTATTTTGGCAGCTTTGTCAAAAATTAGTTGGCTATAAATTCATAGATTTATTTCTGTGTTCCTTATTCTATTCTGTTGGTCTGTGGGTCTGTTTTTATGCCAGTACCATGCTATTTTGATTACCACAGTTTTGTTGTGTATTTTTGAAATTAAGTACTGTGATGTCTCTAGCTCTAATTCTTTACGCCCAGGGTTACTTTGCTATTGGGAGTCTTTTGCATTCCAGATAAATTTTTAAATCGCTTTTTTTTTTTTTTTTTTAGTTCTGTGAAGAATGTCATTGGTATTTTAGTAGAGTATGCATTGAATTACATTTCCTTGGGTTATATGATCATTTTAACAATATTGATTTTTTTAATTCACGAACACAACATTGATTTTCCATTTATTTATGTCCTCTTCAATTTCTTTCATCAATATTTATAGTTTTTACTGTAGATATTTTTCACTTATTTGGTTAAGTTTATTTCTAGGTATTTTATCTTTATGTAGCTATTGCAGATAGAATTGCTTTCTTGTTTTCTTTTTCAGATAGCTTACTATTGGCATACAGAAACATCACTGAATTTTTGTGTTGACTTTGTATCCTGCATCTTTACTAGATTTATTTATTAGTTCTAATAAGTTTTTATGGCATCTTTAGGGATATACTATATACTACATATATAATACAAAAGCACATTTTATGTTATCTGCAAATAGAGAAAATTTGACTTTCTCCTTTCTAAATTAGATGCCCTTAATTTCTTTCTCTTGCCTGATTGCTCGGTTAGAACTTCTAGTATTGTGTTGAAAAAAAAAAAAGCTGTAGAAATAGACATTCTTGTGTTATTCCAGATCTTAAAGGAAAAGCTTTCAACATTTTTCTGTTCAGTATGTCAGCTGTAGATTGTCAGAAATGGCCTTTATTGTATTGAGGTATGTTCCTTCTATACTCAATTTGTTGAAAGTTTTTAGTATGAAAGTGTATTAAATGTTATTGAATTTTTTTATATCTATTGAAATGACTGTATGTTTACTTTTTATTTTTGTATTTGTTTTTGTTATACTATAGAGTCTTTCTCTGTTGCCCAGGCTAGAGTGCCATGACATCAGCATAGCTCACAGTAACCTCAAACTCCTGGGCTCAAGTGATCCTGCTGCCTCAGCTGGGACTATAGTACCCACCACAATGCCTGGCTATTTTTTTCTATTTTTAGTAGAGACAGGGGTCTCATTTGTGCTCAGGCTGGTCTCAAATCCTCCTGCCTTAGCCTCCCAGAGTGTCAGGATTATAGGCATGGACCACTGTACCCAGCTGACCATATGGTTTTTGTCCTTGATTCTGTTAAGATGATGTATCACATTTATTGATTTGCATATTTTGAACCAACTTTGCATCACTGAGATGAAACCTACTTGATCATAATGAATGATCTTTTTAATGTGTTGTTGAATTTAGTTCGCTAATATTTTGTTGAGGGTTTTTATACCTATTTTCATTAGAAATATTGGCTGTAGTTTTCTTTTTTTGTTATGTCCTTGGTGGTGATGTATTCTTAAAGTCTTTTTGATTATCTGGAAGTCTTTATTTTTTCATTTCTGAATGCTGTTTTTGCCATTTTCCTGTATATAATGTGTCTTTTAAGATTCTCTATCTTTGCTTGTCAAAAGTTGAATAATGTATTTAGATGTGATCTTACTTGTTTTTCTTCTTGGGACTTAATGGGCTTATTGAATATAAAATTTGATATTTTTCATCATTTTTGAAAACTGTTCTGCCATTGTATTTCAAATTTTTTCTGCTCTATTCTATGTGGGAGTCTAAATTCATAGAGTTGAGCTGCTTAATATTATAAAATTAACTGAGATTCTATTTTAAAAATCATTTTTCCTGTTATGTAGACTAGGCAATTTTACTGATTTATCCTCTTTTTCTTTTGAATTCTCTAATCTCCTATAAAGTAAAATTTTCACTTTAAATATTGTATTTTTCTTTATCAAAATTTCCATTTGGTTCTCTTTATAGTTCAGTTAGTCTCTTGGTGCTCTCTATCTATTTATTTCTTATTAAAATGACCATATTTTTTATTCAAGTACTTGAACATATTCAAATTATTGTCTATTAATTCTGACATCTGAATAATCTTAAATTTTGTTTCTATTGACTATATTTCCTCTTGTAGATAGATTACATTTTTCTGTTTGTATACTTTTATTTACAAAGAACATTATATTTATTTATATTAGAATTATATGTACTTTTATTTATATTGGACTTTGTACATGGTATATCATAGAGCAACTTTAACCTGTAGTCTTCATTTAAAGGGTGTTGGATTCATTAAAATTATGGGCAAATTTAGAAATATTTACACTGTCTAGTTTTATGTGTGTATATTTTTTTAAATGTGGCATGCCTGCTTTATATTGTCATTGCTTTCTTTCCCTCTTTAGATTACTTGTTTATTTTTCTATTTTTCTTGTTTTTAGTAATTTGAAAATTATATATTTTTTCTATTCTTTAGTAGTCACTCCTAAATTTTAACATCAGTATTAATTTGCCAATGTTTAAAGTGACTGGCTATTTTACTGTTTTCATTAAAAAAATCAAGGACTAAATATAGTCATGTATTAATTCTGATCTTCCCCTTCTAATGTTACGTTACCTGGTGTTTTAGATCTTTACTCTTTTTATACTCATAAAGTATTATTTTATACTATCAACATTTAGAGGTTAGAAACCTTTTAATGCTTTGTTTGAACTCTTCTAATTCTTACATTTTAACCCTTTATTCCATGACCACTTTTCTTTTTCTGTTATTAATCTGCTAAAATTACATTAACTTTGCAGCAATAAATAACTCAAATACCTTCTTTTTAGTGTAATGTTCTGGTCATTGATTTGTATACAATTGACATTTGTTATATTTAAATTCTGCTGTCATCTTAGTTTGTTGTCTTTATTGTCCTATTTTTATCTGCCCTTTTTTCCTTTTCTTGCACTCTACTGGATTTATAATTTTTTTTCTGAATTATTATTCCCTTGACTATTCCAGAATTATAATTACCATTCCTATTCCAATAAAGGTTATTTTTGTATATGTGAATGTGGGTTTTTTTGGTGTAATAGTCTTAATCAATACCACTACTGGCATCCAAATAATAATGAAACTTCATATAAATTTTAAAGCCAGTGTCTATTATCTCAACCTACATATTATTTTTATTTTGTGTTTTATTTATTTCTTGATAGTTATTGTCATTACTGTTAAGCCAGTCAGATTTTATAGATATATCCTATTTTTGTTATTTTTCTCATTTACCATTTATTCTTAAATATCTTTTCTTCCTTAGGGGTTCAAATCCTTCTGCCTAATTTTGCATCCTTGGGTAGTATAAGCAGTCAACTTTATTTTTATTAACTTACTTATTTTTTATTTATGTTTTTGAGACAGTGTCTCACTTTGTTGCCTTCGGTAGAGTGCTGTGGAATCACAGCTCCCAACAACCTCAAACTCTTGGGCTAAGCAATTCTCCTGCCTTAGCCTCCCAAGTAGCTTGCACTACAGGCACCCACGACAATGCCCAGGTATTTTTTTGTTGTAGTTGTCATCGTTTGGCAGGTCAGGGCTGGATTCAAACTCACTAGCTCTGTTGTATGTGGCTGGCACCCTAGCTGCTGAGCTACAGGCATGGAGCCAGCTGTCAAATTTATTTTACAATAAATCCTCAATTACTATTTACATATAGTAATCCCATCTTCCTGACTTTTCACAACCAGTATATGAGTCTCAGCCTTAAGGGCTGTTTTGGCCCCTGGAGCTAGCTGGTTCTGTCCAAGAGTGTGAGGTAGGCCAGAAGTTCTGGGAAGTTGACATTTCACCCTAAACCAGACCTTAGACAACAGCAAACAGCAACTGATGATAAAAACTCATGCTGCCAATGCCACTGAAGAAAGGAGTAACTCTGTGTTTGTAGTATGTGTTTCCTATAGTTGCCCTGGTGGGAATAAGCTCCACTTGTCCATGATCCGTGTTTTTATCCTCTGTTGCTGTTGTAGCAAATTAACACAAATGTTATAACTTAAAGTAGAAAAAATATATTAGCAGTTTTTAAGGTGAGAAGTCCTTTTGGGTTTCACTGTTCTGAAATCAACTCACTCTATCAGTAGGGCTACATTTTCCTGGGGAAGCTCTAGGGAAGACTTTTGTGTTCTTGCCTTTGCAAGCTTTTTTTAAAAAGCCCCTACTCCTTGGTTTATGGTTCACTCTTCTATTTTCAAAGTCAGCAATAATAGGTTGATTCCTTGTCACATTGCATAACTCTAGCTCTCATTTTGTCATCAAATCTCTTTTCCTTATTCTGATTCCCTTTTGCACTCTTAAAAGTGCTGTGATTATATTTGACCCATCCCTATAATCCAGGATAATGTACCTTGTTAGATGATCAGCAGTGTTCACTTCATTTGCAACCTTAATTCACCTTTGCCATGTAATCTAACATATTCACAGATTCTGGAGATTAGGACAGAGACATCATTGTGGGTCCACTATTCTGGCTACTACGCTCAGTAATTTACTTTTACTGGTTTTTCTCTCTTTGTTTCAATTTTCATTCCTCAATCATATTTATTTCCTGGGATCAATTTCACTAAGTATTTTTTTCAACATGATTATGCTTACTTGTTTGATGAGTTATAAGATGGTTCACATTGTATGTTGATCATGGATCAGTTCTCTTTTGTTAGATCATTAGCTAATCTCTCATATTTGAGGGACTAAATTTAATAAATTATTTGAGTTTATGTATTTGCAGAATCTTTAGTTTCTATATCTAGAATCTTAAGTAAAATGTCCAGTAGAAATGGTTAGTGTACAAATCCTTTCGTCCTAATTTAAACAAGTAGATTCTGATATTTCTTACTGTGAATAATGTTATTATTATAAGTTAACCCAGTTTATTAATGTGTTCTTTGTATTATTAATTAAAAGTTATTATTATTAATGAATGCTTAATTTTACTAAGGTCTTTTAACTATGTTTAAAAAGATAATTGTATTTTTTTTCTTTAATCAGACAATGTGGTAGAGGCCATTTAAGAGACTTTCAAATTAAGCCCAATTTTTGTATTCCTAGGATTAGAAATGATTTAGCCATTTTGAGGTAGTAACTTTTTAGATACTATGAAATTTGAATTGCTACTTTTGGATTTTTGCCTTTATTTCAATAAATAATATGATTTTATTTATTTTTTTCACTTGATTTTAGCCAAAAAACGAAGAAACAATTAGTATTCCTCTTATAATACCATTCTTTCCTTGTTCTTTATTCTTAAACATATCCTATAGTATCTTGTTTGAGTGACAGTATGTAAGTTAAAAATTCTTCTCAATTATTTATTTGCCTGAAAATACATTAACTTCATTTGCATCTTATGATCATTTTTTAGTTATATGTTAATTGCTGAGAATTATTATTTCAAAATTTTGAACATATTATTCCATTTATTCCAATGTCTACTGTTCCTTTAAAATATGTTGTCAGAGTCTTTTTATGTTTTATAATTCTTTCCTAGTGCATCTTATTTTATCTCTAGCTGCTTTTTATGTTTTCCTTTCTATTGGGGCTCAGTAATTTTTATTAGTATAAATTTAAGTGTAGATTCATTGTCATTTATTTCATTCAGTTCTTGTTGTGTCGTGAAATAAAGATTCAAGAAGGGTCTTACGTGTATAAATAACTCAAGCATGATCTTCAAATGTTGCCACTCTGCACTCTGTTTTTTCATTTTGGAAATCTCATTAGTCAAAAATTAGATTTCTTCATTCTATGTTTGAGGATATTCAACTATTATTTTATGTGTTCAATTTGTCTCCCTGTGCTCTAATCTATACTTTTATGTTATCCCAAAATCTCTCCAGTCTTCTATTTTGAGGGTATTTTTTAATGTTTTTAACTGCTTGTATTTTTATTAACTTTTTCAAATATACTTACTTTAGAACTTCATCCCATATTATTACTTGTTAAAGTTCTTAATCTAATTCCATTGGTATTATGCCTTTGGAATTATGCTTATAGTGTTTTATAATTTTGGAATTGTGACCTTCTTTTCCATATATCTTTAACTGTGGGAAACCTGTGAAGTTTGAGGGAGGACTTGATTTACTTCCATCAGGGACCCATTTTATTGTAAATTTCTTAGCTCACATTGGTCTGTATCCAAAAGTAATACAAATTTTAAAGTCTATCATATGTTAGGATAGATTAATGACTAAACATTTTCTCAATAGTACTCAATAGTTGACAGTAAATTGGTCTATGGGGTGGGGTGGCATGAAGGCATTATCCTGATAAACTGTAAAAATTGCTTACTGCTCTTTCTCTCTTTTCTAATAAACTAGGTTAATTATATAAGAATACTGGATGATAATGTCAGAAAAAAGATTTACAAAACATTAAGGTACTATAAGTTCTCATTTATCATGCTGAATTGTTTGTTAAAATATTTATTTGAAATGATGTGTTGTACAATTTTGAGAGGAAGTCTTACTAAAAGAATTACACAGTTAGAATGATATTTTAAATGCTCTGTGGCTCCAGGCACTGAAAAGTTGTAAAAATAAATTATCATTTGATATGTGTGAATGCCAGAGTTTATATTAACATAAAGTTTTATTATATTATTAGTGTATGTGATAATAAAATAATTACTTATATTTATTATTTGGTGGTTTACACAGTGCTTCCATAGAAGTAATTTATTTAATTCTTAGTAAGATCCTAAAGAAGATACAGTAGATACTATTATAGTCATTTAACACATTGATAAACCAAGCTTCAGCCTCATTCTGCTTTCTCTAATGTTGGGAGGTGAAAACTGATCCCAGATTTTCTAAATGTAAATCTACTACTGTTGCAATCATACCTCCATGCTAAAATTACCAGAAATAATCATTAAAGAAACTAAAAAAAAAATTCTCAACTTGCTTTTCACACTGTGAGTTTTAACTCTTTTGATCTAACCCTTTGATAAGGTTTAAGAGTTTGCATAAAGATTTTTTAAAATCACAAGCAACAAAAATGTTGTCACTTGGATTTTTTTATGAATTCTTTTCTCCTCTGTGTGGAAATTATGCAGTTGTAATTGTAGCTTTTGAAGAATCACAGTGTGTTAAATGGTGGGTCTCTGACCATCAGATTTATCATGTAATAAATAATCAAGTGAGATGTTACTTTAATCAGTTAATTCAACAAAGACAACTATGTAAGATGGTCTTGAATAAACCTTTCAGAGTGAAGATTCTTTTTTGTTAAATCTATTAATAATCAACTATTGGATGGAGCTGGAGGATTTTTATTTTGGTGTTTTTCTGCCTAGTTGAATAAAGCACAATCTTAACATCTGAGATTATTAAGGAAGCATGTTGAGCAAACACTGGTTAAATGCTATAATGAGGAGTTCTTTGTCACTTGCCACCTTTTTCTTCCATATATATGGGATATATGTATATCTTTTGCTCTTATTTTTAACTCATAAAACAACAATGTGGTATAAAGAAGAGATTGTAGACGATGGTATAATTTTCCATCAGAAACTATTTTGATTTGAACTTTGATTTTGTATATTTTACTGTTACCCTATGAATTTTTGTGACACTGAGGCTCTGAGCTCATATTATTTTACTTTGGATATAATTTACAAATTGTAGTTGAAGGATAAATGTTTGTCAGTAAATGTAAATTATTGTGTAATATTTATTTAGCATATTGTTTAAATATACATATCTTTGGTAATGATATCCATATGTTTCTAACTATGATAATCTCTGAAAAATTTACATTTGCATCAGGCTAAGATTAGTGTATGCTGCTTATTCATTTATGTGAGATTATTCATTGTAAGTTATTTAAGTCCATGAATTCTAGCATTTATATTTTCATCTTTTGATGAATACTGAAAATATTTAACTGATTTTAAAGGATGGATATCATCTTGTACAGAGTTTTTAAATTCACAGTTGATTAGAAACACAAGAGTTTAATTTTTTTTTTTAGTATTTTTAAGGGTTTTATATGAGTTAACAACAAAGATTTATATGATTACCTAGAAGCTATATAAAAACTGTGTATCATCTTGGATTTAGAGTTGTTGCTCATTTAGTATTGTTTGTTTTCAGTCAAAATTTACCCTTCTGTGTTCTGATTTTCATTTTCTTAATTTCCAAGACCCCCATCTTTCTTCACTAAGGTTTTTTTATTTGGTCTTTCAAACTATTTGAATATCAAAGAGTTTATTAAAATATGTAAGATATATAGAAAAAAGTGATGGCCTAGAAAATATATAAAATGTCCTATTTATTGAGAAGAATACATAATTTTAATCTGATTCAGTGTTAGTGACTTATTTGCTATGAAAATCAAAATTAATTATAAATTAAACACAATCTTTTATTAGTAGAAACAGTTTGTATATGAATCAATTATTATACCATTTTTAACTTAGTGCAATAATTAGATATTGCAGCAAGAATCATATGTATTAAACTTAGAACAGCTTTAAGAGTTACTTATTAACATAAACATGTTAGCACTTATAAAATAATAACTCATATTTAAACATATTATAATGATAAAGAATTATAAACTTTGATAAAATAATAAAGTATACCTCAAAGAAACAATTCTCCTCTGCTCCAAAAATAATATCATAGTTCAAACTTCTCCAAATATAATTGTGAATCTAATTCCTGCTAGCCTATCGCTATAACAGGGGATTGTCAAGAAACACATCATGCTTGACAGTTCTTTTTTTTTCTCCCATAATATAACTTTCCCTTTAAGAGAAAGATCATTTGAAAACATTCAACATTATCTCATAACAAAAGTATATGATAGGTTCTTTTGAAAACCTATTGACTTGCTGGTAAAATTTGAGATTTACAGAGATCAAATTAATCAATCCAAAACGGAACATGGTGTGAGTATCTCAGTATAGTCCTGATATCTGATCATCTCCTGAAGCTGTGTGTTACAGCTGATGGAATCCTGTTGATCATTTCTTTCACCAATTACTTAATACTGTTTTATGCAGCAGTGCCTCAGGGCACATTGAAGGGCTTGGAACTCCTTAGATGTTGAACAAATTTTCCCACTGAGCATCTGTCTCTGAGACTTTTGTGAGCATGTGCTGACTTTATTCTATTAGCAAATCTTCAGGCATGCAAAAAGGCAGGGATCATGGAATCAGAGTCACTTGCTATCATTTCATGAGTCTGAAACAAATCACACTATATAGCATCCATGAAACTGAGTTGTTAAAATTTCCAAATGAAATACAGTTTTCATCAAAGGCACTACTCAGTGACACAATATCTAATGATGAACAAAACTAATGAGGAAGAAGTCAAAATCCGATTTAAGGAATCCAGTACTTATTATTTTGCAAGGGTACATGTCAAATGTATTAAGTGTAGAGTATAAATGTCTTAACCCAATAATTAAATAAGGTGAGCTATGTTAACCAATTTGATGTAAGCATTCCAAATTGTATATAAAATCAGCACATTGTACCCCATAAATTCATTAATGTATACAGCTATGACTTAATTTTAAAAATTACCAAAAAATTAAAAATATTAAAAGCACACTTCTCCATATACAACTATCCCTGTCCCCTTCCTCCCACTGCAATTCCTTTCATGTTCTTTCTCTTTGCCTGTTTTTTCTGTTTCTTCCTTGTTAATAAAGAGGAATACTGGATTTAGTACATTTTCATTAAAGGAATTTGAAGTCCCTTAAAGGTATTCACAGAGGAAAGAAGCAGTGCTTTAAATGATTCCTGAAGCACTGTGTCTAAACAAAGAAAAGCATTCCTGTATAATGTAACTATCTGAGAAGCTGAACATTAGTAGTATTTTTACTTGGGAAAGGCACTTTTACTTCAGCTTTAGTAATTATATTTTCCTGCCTCTTTTATAAATTTTACATTTAATGATTACTAAGTTCTAAAAATTATTTGAGGGGTGCTCAACACCTGTATTAGTGGCTAGAGCACCAGTCACTAGCCATCAGCACTGGAGCTGGTGGGTTTGAATCCAGTCCAGGCCTGCCAAACAATAATGAAAACTACACTCAAAAATAGCCAGATGTTGTGGCGAGCACCTGCAGTCCCAGCTACTTGGAAGGCTGAAGCAAGAGAATCGGTTAAGCCCAAGAGTTTGAGTTTGCTGTGAGCTGTGATGCCACAGTACTCTACTGAGGGCAACAAAGTGAGACTCTGTCTCAAAAAAAAAAAAAATGCGTTTTTCAAATGTTGAGGCTCTACGTTATTCAATGGTAAATCCTGTTCTGGAAATAAACAACAAATAGAATTAGCACAAATGATTTTCAGGCCTAGTGTACTCCAAGTGAGTCAATGCCTACTCATTATGTTACCTGATACAGAACACATGATTAAAACACTCAAACATCTAACACTCAAACAATATACAGATATTTGGAAATGCTGGGAAGATTGTATGACTTTTTTAGTCTATTTTTTATTCCTGATTTATTCCATGTGTGCAAAGCCACAAAATATAAAAATTTGTTTCCTTCATTAAGTTAAGTAGTTAAAGTAGTTATTAAGTTTTGTTTGAGTTTATGTCATGTGAATTTGGGAGAAAATGTGGCTATTTTTTTTCTGAAATATACAGAAGCTAACTCCATAATATAAATATTCCAGTTTTTAAAAAACATACAATTATAGTAGAAATGCCTCATGAATTTGAATTTTTTTTAAGTCAAATCAGATTTCAGTATGGTTAGAGATACTAAAAATAATATCTTGTCAGCAGGATTCCAACAGAACAATGGAAATTGCTGCTAAACACTAAGTTTCACCAAATTTTATTTTTAAAAAATTTCTTATATGTTCTCCATATACATATCTTACATCTGAAATATTTTAGAATTTTATGTAATTCATGAGACATTTTATGAGAATTAAATATTTTTCACTAAGAAAATTTCATTAAGAAGAAATTTTATTATCATCTAAAGTTTCTTATTTGTGATAATAAAAGATTATTTGAATCAAATAATAACCAAATAATAATTTGTAGTATGTTACTTACAATTAAATTCATTACATGATGAATTGTATAAAAATACAAAAAGTAAAATTAAAAATGTCATAGAGATGTATAATGTTAAATAACAGTTCAAAGAATTAAATAAGTAACTTCCAAAATTAATGGAGCAGATGTAACTTACAGGAGGTTGGAGTAGCACGTCATGTAGGCTGGAGTTGTCAGAGAAGGATTCTTGCTGCAGACAGGTCTGAATTATCATGTTGCACTTGAACATGTATCTTTAGAACACAGGGAGAAGGTCAACTAACCAAAATAAAGAGTAAGTTAGTATGATGAGGTATGAAAATTAAGTTCAAGAACTTATCCTACAAAAATTGCTACATACCTCATTGCTGAATATCACTATGGTCACCTTTAAAGTACTCCCCTTAGGAACCTATAAACCAATGCCAGTGGCTAGTTATCTTTCAAAGCAATTTTGGAATTCTTTCTCTGGAATGAAAGCTATTCTGAAAGCTATTGTTGCATTACCCTTATGTCATGAATGGCACCAAAATGTCTTCCTTTCAATATTTGCTTTCTCTTTGTGTAAAGAAAAAAAAGTCTTTGGCGGCTAGATCAGGTGAGTAGGGAGGCTGTTCCAAGACAGTTGTTTGTTTACTGCTAAAAACTCTCTCACAGATGGTGTTGTGTGAGATGGTACATTATTGTGATGTAAAAGCCATGAATTGCTGGCAAAAAGTTTAGGTGGTTTCAGTTTAACTTTTTCATGCAGCCTTTGGATTTCTTATGTGAGAAATAAATTTGTATATACTGTGAAAAAAATTAAAGTCTATTTTGTGTGGAAAAAAAATTTTTTTTACATATACATTGGTTTCCATTTTTTGCTTTCACAAAATTAAAAAAGCTTAAAATTTAATAACAATAACAATGTTTAAGATAAGGACTAGAAATGAAAACCTCATAAAGAACGAACAAAGATAAATACATTCAGAAAAGAAATCAGATGATTGCTGCATCAAAATATTAAGCAATAATAATAATAATGCAAAGAAAGTAACAGTCACATTATCAAATAAGAGTATGTCTATTATAGAATGCTTTGACTCTGAGGTTCAGTATGGAGTCATCATTTAACTTCTTCTTATTTTTTTTCCCAAACTCTCAAAAATTAGACAACTAATACGGTTGTGGTTTCAGTCTAACTTTTTCATGCAGCCTTTGGATTACTTATGTGAGAAATATTTGTATATAGTGTATAAAATAATTTGTATATATTGTATAATACAATTTGTATATACTGTGGAAAAAAATTACAGTCTATTTTGTGTGGAATTTTTTTTTAAATTTAAGAATGGAACTAATCAATAACCTTTCAAATAAAATCTAATTTAAAATGCACACGCAAATTCATCAATCCAAATAGTTTAGTAGGTTAGTTTTAACATTTCAAAGAAGAGATGATATTTATCTTAAATACTTAGATACTTCTGTAAATAGGGTATCAGGAAAAGCTGTAGAATATTTTAAAAGGCTAATACAATCTTTATTCTAAGCCCAAATAAAGATAGTATAAAAGTTATGAAAACTTTTAGAGTAATTGTAAATATATATTAGCCAGGTATATTTAACACGCTTTTTTTTAAGTGAATCAATAAATGACTTGCTTTAGGAATGCAAGGATAGTTTAACATTATAACATTTAGAATACAAAATCACATTAATGACTAACAGAAAACAAAAAAACTTTCAGAGATGATCCTGAACTTGATTAAGTCTAATATTAGAAAACTATAACATAATTCACTATACCTAAAGAAGCTATAGATGAATTCCATTTAACATTTGGAAATTAAAAAAAAATATTTGGTATGGTGACTGTTCAAAGTATGATAAAGTTTCAGGTCAGAGTAATTTCTTTATTCGTTTAGCAAACATTTATTGAGCCTGTACTGTGTTCTATGTCTTATTCTAGGGTCTGAGTACTATAATGAATGAAACTTTTAAAAAATGCAGTGTTTGTGAAGCTTAGATTCTGTTGACAAAAAACAGAAAATGAAATTGATAAATTATGTGGTATATCAGGATATACAGATACCATAAAATAAAATGGCAGAGAAGGGGGTGATAAGAAGTGCAAGCAGTAGGGTATCTGGGTTTCAATTTAAAAATGGGGCAGTCAGAAAAAGGACAGGAGAAGGTGAATCATATCAATAGATGGAGAGGAGAATGCCATACACAGAAAGTGGCAAATACAAAGGCCACAGGGTGTGCATTTGACAAACAATAAAGGAGTTCATCAATGTGACTGGACTCAGAATAAACACAGGAGAGGGTAGTAGAACTTGAGGTTAGAGAGGAATCAGGAGGCCTAGTTCTGAGTAACAGGGGGAAAAGTGGCGGGGGGGGGGGGAAGCCTTTTATTCTTTTTAACAGGACCTTTTAGGGCCTGAATTGAAAATAGACTGGATAAGTAAAGAGTATAAACATGGAGGAAATTAGAGGGCTGATACAATAGTTGAAGAATGAGATAATATTGGCTTATTCGAAGCTGTTAGGTGTGAGGCATGTAGGAGGTAATCATGTCCTAAAAATATTTTGAAAATATCATAAAGAGGTTTGCTGATGGATTGACTATCAGGTTTGACAAAAAGAGGAATCAGGAAAAATATCAAATATTTTTTTCTTAGTAATTGAAGTAGTGGTTTTATATTCAATGAGGGACTAGAATTTTAGAAGGAGAAGGTATGGAGAAGAAAAACAGAAGTTTGATTTTGGAGTTTAAGTTTGATATGCCAATTGGACATTTAAGTAAATATTAGGCAGTCAGTTGTACATAAGGATCTGAAGTTTTAATAGAAGGCTTTTATTGGAGGTCAGTTTTGGGAAGTCATTAGCACATGGAACTTAAAAGCATACTAGGTAAGTTCACCATGAAGTCAATGTCGATAGAAAAAGTAGGTAGTGATCCCTAAGGGGGATCTATTTATTAGGGCAAGGGGATGAGGAAGAACAAAGAAAAGGGATCAGGAATCAATGGCCACTAAACTAGGAGAAAAAACAAAAAACAAAAACCAGAAATATGGCTCGGCGCCTGTGGCTCAATCGGCTAAGGCGCCAGCCACATACACCTAAGGTGGCGGGTTTGAATCCCCAGCCCGCCCGCCAAACAACAATGATGGCTGCAAACAAAAAAATGGCCGGGCGTTGTGGCAAGCGGCTGTAGTCCCAGCTACTTGGGAGGCAGAGGCAGGAGACTCGCTTGAGCCTAGGAGTTGGAGGTTGCTATGAGCTGTGATGCCATAGCACTCTACCCAGGGGGATAGCTTGAGCCTCCGTGTCAAAAAAAAAAAAAAAAAACAGAAATATGGTATGCCAAAGAATGACTTTGAAGGAAATCTTTTCTAATAGATTTAGGTGATTAACCATAGCACTTCCTGATTATGGGTAAAATATGATGATAACTTAAGACTGATCATTTGATTTAGCAAAGTAGAAGTCTTTGGTAACCTTAACAGGAACAAATTCTGTTCTCTTAGCCAAAATTAAGGTCCAACTAAATGGCCTTAACAGAAAAATAGATGTAGATAAAGTAAGAAGGCAAAATTGCAAAATAAGAAATGCAGAAATGTTCAGTAAAACTGTAGAGAAACATAAGGTCAGAAAATAGAGAATGTGAGATGAAAAAAGAGAGAACAATGAAGTCTAAGATCTATGTAATTGAGATCTTAGAAGTAAATGATCTATGGGAGGAAGCAGAAGCAACATTTGAAAAGCAAATGTGTGAAATTTTTCAAAAAGAGGCAAAAGCCATACAACTCCAAAGTCAAAAGCAACATACATACATTTCTGACACGATTATAGAGAAAATGACATCTTAACATTATAGTATAATGGTTGAAATCAAAAATCAATAAAATGATTTTAAAAAGCAATTATTTTAGAAGGAACAAAAAATGAGATAGAAATAATAGATTGTAGAAAATTTTATATATATGTATATATATATATATGTATTTTTAAAGCAATAGAAGGAACTTTCACCACAGTCATTTGAGATAGCCTTCAAAAATGAACATGAGTGAAGGACATTATTCTTCTACTTTCCTCCAGAAATAATGACTCTTTATTATGGCCATGGGAATGAGAGGAATTGCTGTCCTCCTTCAGGAGTTTAGAATTTTTGCAACTCGTGAGTAGTGAGCACCAGTAAGAGCAAGTGATGTTTTGTGCCTCCTCCCATAGAAGTGATCAGTTTTTTCCTGCATACTTGTACCATAGATAGAAGATTTCTTGTTGACCATGGAAAATGTGACTGTGACCTATGACCTCCCCTGTGTCTGAGGTGCTCTAGGTTTCTACGTGTGTGCCTAACAAAAAATATGAGCTTTGTTCCCTTTGTCCATTTGGATGACAGCCTCAGCTCTTCTTCCTGTTTGCCACAGTTGAGCCAATCTATCCTGTCTGTTCTTGAAGGAATCTGTCTGCCTTTCTTGAGCTTATTAGTTTCTGTGTGACTCATTTTCTGATGAAATCAAGAAAAGTTATTATATAGTAGTTCATCTGGGTTTTTAGAGTGGATTGATGCTCTTCCAGTTTTCTCTAAAGACATTTTTCTTTGTAAGCAAACAGAAATATGAGGATTCATCATTATTAAATCTGAAATAAAGAAAATAATAGAATTTGGTCTTCCAATCAGAAAACAAATAATCCTAGATGGAATCTCAAAAATTAGGACATAATGATGAACAACAGAAAAAGCAAATATATGGATAAATCTAAATGAATTTTGACTATTCTAAAAACAATAATAATGACTTACAGATTTAAAATGTTTATGCAATTAAAGTGCATGGCAACAACACTACTTAAGTCAGTAGGACAATAATAGAGTTGAGGCTTTCTACAAATCCTTGCATTTTCCTGGAGAAAATAAGATACTATTTTTAGTAGTTTTGGATATTTATGAATGCATGTATGGAGGCATATTATAATCTCTAGAGTAATCATAAAAGAAAAAATAATAGAAAATGCTTATTTAATCCAAAAAAACCTATAAAAAGGGGGAAGAAAATCACCAGACAGGAATAACAAATAGAAAGTAATAATAACATAGAAGACCTAACCCATAATTTAGCAATGAGATGATATTTGCCAGGATGATGTATAAATTCAAAATTTATATACACATGATCACATTCCCCCCAAACATGCAAATATAGGTGATTTGAAATGAGAAAGGACAATCCCAGACATTTAATGGGAAATTTTAACATAGTTTTTAAAATGATAGAAGAAAAAATGTCATTAAGCAAAACAAGCATGTAGCGGAAAGAACCACTGGAGAGATAAACAGTGGGAAATGTAATTTAAAAATATGAATAAAACATTTACAAAAATTGACCTGAGGCTAGGAAATACAGCATATGTTAATAAATTTCAAAAGAGTGAAATCATACAGTTTATGTTCTCTACCATGATAGCTATGAAAATAACCAAATAGTTTCTAAAACTTATCAAATGTTTGATAATTAACTGATTTACTTCTAAATTACCATAGTGCTAAAGGTCAGAAGAGTCATCATCTTTGGACAGGAGGCATGGCATATTAATTGGGGAGGGTGCTAGTAGGATTCTATTTCTTACTCTTAACTCATTGAGCTGTACTTTCCTGTTTTATGTACCTTTCCTAAGTTTGCTATATTTTAATACAAAACAAAATAGTGTGGTAGTATAGAAAAATAGAATCAATAATTACACTAGTGGAAAATACTATGGAGCTGACACAGAGTTTTTTCTTTCTTTTTTTTTAAGGTAGATTCTCACTATGTCATCCTCAGTAGAGTGCAGTGAAGTCACAGCTCACAACAACTTCAAACTCTTGGGCTTATGTAATTCTCTTGCCTTGGTCTTCCAAGTAGTGGGAATTACAGGGACCCACCACAATACCTGGCTATTTTTTGTTGTTGTTGTCATTGTTGTATGTGGCTGGCACCCTAACCACTGAGCTATGGTCCCTGATCCCAGACACAGAGTTTTAAGTACAGAAAAATTAGTATATGGTAAAGAAAAGGATCATAAAACAATGAGCAAAGATAGATGAAGATTAGTTGTGTAATTGTCATGGGAAAAATGACCTACTAAATAAAAAATAAAGTTGAATTCATACCTCAGAACATATACAACAGTGAAATCCAAAAAAACCTCAAAACCTGTCTTAAATGTATAAAATAATATAATGAAATACATGTGTGTATATGGATAGAAACAATTATACATATCTATGGAGGATCTCTATAAATATGATATACAGACCGACTTCTTAAGACAAAATGTTGTAGAAATAATTTAAGAGAAAACTGGTGGATTTGACCACATTAAAGGTATGTTCAAGGACACAGATGACAGATTTAAGGAATATTTAAAATGAACATGGGTATTAATATTTACAAGGCATGAGTAACTTCTGCAAATCAACAAAACATAGAAAACCTCAAAGAAAAAATAGGCAAAGTATGAATGGTCAGTTCTCAGAAGACAATTCATAAATTGGCTAATCATCACAAAAAGTAATGAGAGATTATCAATCTCACTAGTAGTCATAGGAAGGAAAGAGATTTTTTTCCCCCAGGTTAAAACAACCAGATTGCCAAGTGTGGATTGGCAGATAATACCAAGTGAATTAGTGGATCACAATACCAAGTGAATGTGTAGAAGTGTAGAAACAGGAACCCTCTTAAACAATAATCATTTTGGAAAGCAATTGACAGGA
This sequence comes from Galagoides demidoff, assembly GCA_963574575.1. Classification (NCBI taxonomy): domain Eukaryota; kingdom Metazoa; phylum Chordata; class Mammalia; order Primates; family Galagidae; genus Galagoides; species Galagoides demidoff. The sequence continues at coordinate 19,679 of CAUYQV010076262.1, forward strand.
ACCCTCTTAAACAATAGTCATTTTGGAAAGCATTTTATATAAAATTCATTTACATAAAAATAGCAAACTTATGGAAAACTCCTTCCACAGGTTCATAAAGTCAAAAGCTTAAAGATGTTCATATAACACTAGTGAGAAGTTAGTGGTAACTCAGGTGTTTATCATTATGAGAGAACACACAGATTATATATGCTGATCATATATATAAAACATTATGAGTCATTAAAAATAATTGAAATATAACCACATACAGAAACTGAGGTGATGCTGAAAATTGATTTTAAGTAAAAATTTAAACACCAGCAGTATGATGTAGCAAAATATTGTATGTGTACATTAAAATACATATTGTACCCATAAGAAATCTACATTTTAAGAGAATTAGAATATGCAAGAAAATAGATAGAGAACATTAAAGTTTATATATGACTAGAAGGAGATAAAAGTTGTGGTAATAAATGAAGGAGAAATGAAGCAGAAAATAACACAAACCAGAAGAGAGCTCTTACTAGAACAGATCATGGCACTGTTCCATGTGGATAGAAATTGTGACAAATCAATCATCACCAACTAGGATAAAAACATCATCTATCTGCAAGAGGAAAAATTGTATCGAGAGAGATTAAATACCACTGTTTTTACATTGTGTGGTATGTCAGTCTTATTTTTGGATGGTTTCCCTACCACACTTTATTCTTTTATTTTTTGACTAATTTTTTTAAATTGACAGATAATACTGTCTTTTTATCTTGTCCAACACAATGTTCTGAGATATATAAGTTGTGAAAATATCAAACATAGCTAATTAACAAATGTATTACCTCATAGAATTATCGTTTTTTGTGATGAGAGCACTTAATGACCACTCTCTTTACATTTGTTTTTGTTTTTCTTTATCTCTTTGCATTTTTAAAGAATGTAATTATTATTATTAACTTTAGTCACCGTGCTGCGCAATAAGTGAAACAGCTGAGTGAAATAGTCGAAATCCATGGTTTGGGTTCCTTGCCACAGTGAACTATTAAAGTCATGTCAAAATTCTATTCAAATACAATATTTAAATAGAGAAACAGATTGACTTTAAATGCTGGATGATAAAGAATTTACCATACGTTATCTTCAATGGCAGAATTTGCAGGGCCAATTTCTACTACCCAGTGCCTCACAGGCGATTATAAGGTTTATTAGAGAGAGATTGACCTTTCAAAATTTTCTTCTACAAATTGCTTGTTTTCAACCACACTTAAAATTGAAGGCCAGTCATAATATCCAACTTTAAGAGAATTAGAATATGCAAGAAAATAGATAGAGAACATTAAAGTTTATATATGACTAGAAGGAGATAAAAGTTGTAATAAATGAAGGAGAAATGAAGCAGAAAATAACACAAACCAGAAGAGAGCTGTTACTAGAACTGATCATGGCACTGTTCCGTGTGGATAGAAATTGTGACAAATCAATCATCACCAACTAGGGTAAATGCCTTTCCTTGAATAATATAAATTAAGAAAGGTATGTGAATTCTCTTTTAGGAACAATTTTAGCATCAATATGATAATGATTCTATTTTTTTCTCTATGAAATTCTTGTACAAAGATTGGTATTATGATACTGTTTGTCTTATTATGCCAACTGTGTAAGTGGAAGGTGCAACATTGTGTCAGGAAAATGAAAGATGAAAATGTTCCCAAATACATAAACTGCACAAAAATAACCTCATAGCACAACTGCCATCTGTTTCTGTGCTCAGCTAATGAGAGAACTTGTTCAATCGCACGCAGGCTCAATCTGAAAATAATGAAATCATGACTTCTAGGAGTTAAAAAACCAGCCCCTATAGATTCCCTTTCTCAACCTCTAGTTTCACTTGTTGAAAAACAAGGAAAACAAATAGACATGTGGCCACCCACATGGTTGTATAAATTGGAATTTTTTAAAAAAGGTGCAAATAACGTGAGACAGAGTGCCTGAAGCTTTCATTTAGTCCTTCACACATGGACTTAATCACTTTGTCAAATTCTCCCTCCCTCCCATATGAACTTTATAGACCATTTTTCAAATTAAAAGTACCTTCTCTTCTTTCATGTTTAAGAATAAGTGGCTTTGGGACAGGCTGTGAAGCAATTTGTAAGAAACTGTATCATCAAGTAGGAATTTTGCTGCTTTTGTTAATTCATTGGCAATGTGCCAGCAATGTAGGATGCCAAAAATTTCTGAAGATCTTCTTGGTATATGTAATGATATGCATGCGTGTATTGGGAGTCGGGGGAATGTGTATATGCAAACTCACTAACTGAGCTGAAGCCCTCTCTTGAGCTAGAAATGTTTAAATTCCATTACTACACATACTGTATGCGTAGTATGGCAAATCACGTTCCAATGGCCTTTCATCCTTAGAGTTACTTCTAGAAGACTTCTGTGAAAATTAATGTCTACAGATATCCAAAGCACCTAATTAAACAATGGAGGGCAACATAATTCTAGACTTACGCCAATATTTTTTAGACAAGTTTATTTTATCATTTAAAATTGGAAAATAATCAACACCCTAGTGAGATGGTACATCTCTTTTCCTAATGTCCCCTACCATTGAAGTCTACATGGAAAGTCTGAATCACTCTGCAGAGTAACAATTGTAGGGTCCTAAAGAAGACTTAATTTCTTTGCTCATCCCTATACGTTCTATGGATACCATTCTTCCTGTCATACTTTCTACTTATAAGTTGGTACATAGCAAAGGACTCCCTCCCGCTCTCCATCAAAACACTTTCGTAACACCACTTCCCTATATTTGCCAGTCAGACAGTTTAGAAGTGGGCAAATATTTTCAGCAAAGAGGCAGACAGTATTTTGGACTTTGTGAACCACTGTCTGCTGCTACTACATAATTTTGCTTTCACAAAATAAAAGCAGTCATTGGCCTTATGTGAAAAATTGTGGTGCATTACAAAAAAGTTTACAAAACAGATGCCTGGCTGGATTTGGTCTTTGGCCTATAGGTTGCCAATCCTTGAACTGTAATAAAGGGGATTCCTCGGGGGGGAGAGGGGAGTTATTTTATCAAAAATTCTTTGGCACGCAAATGTTTATTGCAGTACAACTCACAATTGCAAAGATGTAGAATTAACCTAAGTGGATTAACAAAATGTTATATGTTGTATATACTCACACACACACACACACACACACACACACACACACCATCAACTACTCCTCAGCCACAAAAACAAATGAATAAATGTCTTTTGCAGTAATTTGGATGAAACAAGAGACAATTATCCTAAGGGAAGCAGCTCATGAATGGAAAACAAGCTCCACATGCACTTTCTAATTATTTATAAATCATTTTGATGGGTTTGGGGGGTCAGCAGTCCCAATTCTTCGAAGCCAGTTGACCTGGTTCAATACTCAGCTGAGTTAGAGAGTTCCATCAAAGTAAGGTAGTAACCAAAAGCAAAAGTAAGTGGAAACTGCAAATAAAACTGGAGCTGGCCCAGGCAGTGTGGATAGAAAGTAAAAGTAACTTACAGCAGTTTATTTAGGAAGAACAAAGAGAAAGTTTAGAGCACTTCCAAAGAGAGTTGGAAGTGGGTCCCTCTTATGAGAGAGAAAAGTTGAGAAAGAAAAGATGGGAAGATTTTCAGCAGTATAAATATTCTTTGTTTAAAATTGGCTGCACGTCTTGCATTGGCCTCTCTGTGCCTCCAGGCAGTATTGCCCTTTTCTACTGGCCACTGATTGTCTCTTTGTATTGGTCATTGGTTACCTAGGTTACCATATTCTTTTTTTTTTGGCCGAGGCTGGGTTTGAACCCACCACCCTCGGCATATGGGGCCCGCACCCTACTCCTTGAGCCACAGGCACCACCCACACATCCATATTCTTATGGGCCCTCCAGGCTTCCTGGTGCAGCAGGCCAGATTTTCCTCCCACTCTCCTTGAAGCTCCTTTGTTAGTGTCCCTTCTCTTTGGGTACACAGGGCTCAGAAAGAAGCAAAAATTGTTGGAAATCAACATTATTCTGATGATGGGCACACTTACACTGCTGACCAAAGCATTGTAAAAGCTATGCACATAACAAAAAATATTTATACACCCTTAATATTTTGAAATTAAACAAAAAAGGCAGAAAAAAAAGAATTAGGAAGACTACATAACACACCCTTTGCATTGACTTCAACATAGGCACATTTTGTTTTGCTGTCTGGCGTAATGGTGAAGAGTACCCACTTGGTAACAGTCATACTACAAGCTCTGTGGTCCTGAGAAAGTGAGAAGCTTTCAAATATTTATTTTCTTTATGTACAAAATTGTATACATTTTCTTTATGTATGTATAAAATAGCATAATAGTAACATACATGCCAAGGAGTTGTTATGAGATAAAATGAGAAAATTTGTGTCAGGGCCTGCAACTGGCCAGGTCTTAGCCTGGGTTGGGTAAGGTTCTGGATGCAAACCACTATGCTACCTTGCTCAGGAACAGTATCTCTTAGGTGCCTAAGGGCTATCTACCTTAGAGAGAGAG
>CAUYQV010076263.1:0-21177 GCA_963574575.1 Galagoides demidoff
TATATAGTTGGGTTTTTTTACCATTATATATATGGATATGCAGGGAGAATGGGGACCAAAGACCCCATTCTTGGCAAGGGAAAGCACCCCAGAAAAAGAGGAAAATTGAAAAGTAAGGTGAGTGAGTTGGAACAAAGAAAATCAGCTACTTTACTTTGAAGCTAGCCATTGCTAACAAGTTTTCTGCCTTTTCTGAAATTCTAGCCTATTGGGGATACAGCTTACAAACACCCTGCTGGGTCTGTGAGCACCCTGAGGAAAATGTCTACCGAACGTCTTGTATCCACACTTCACACTACAGCACAGTCCTGGGTCACGTGGGCTGGTCCACACCAGATCTGGGAGACATTTGTGGGCACTTGCTTGTGGCAATAATAGCTCACACCCTTTGGGGTCTTTTCATCTAAATCTCCATATTACTGTCCCTTGGCCTCAGAACAACTGAGGCAGAAACAACTCATTAGCCCTATAACCCAGCGCTTTCAGCCCACTTGAGAGTTCTCCAGCTATTCTCACTTCTAAATTGTACTGCACCCCACAAATCGATTCACTGCGGGCTTTTTCCGTGGTTCTGCACACGGCCCACTCATAGCTGACTTAAGTATGCTTTCTCCCCATCTCCTGCCTTGCTCGCAATTATGTGGTTTCTTGAAGATTATGCAGCTCTCAAGAACAGGAATCCGTCTGAGGCTGTCTACCTAAGGAAATGAGTGCTCTGTGGCTTGGGATTTTGCCAAATGTGTTTGATAATTAATTGTGTGACCTTAGGCAAGTAATTTGCCCTGCTGGTGCTTCAGTTTCCTTTTATTAAAAAAAAAGGCTAGACCTACAGCGGCCTCTCCTTATTCAGTCAAGTGATTCAGTTAAGTACTATGTGCCATGCACCTGCCCGGTCACAGATCCCATCCTAGGAATCAGGAATGTAAAAGAGGAAAATGACAACAGCTCCGTCCTCGGCATCTTCACGTGTGGAGGCAGAGGCACATACCCTTTATCTATTCAGGATCTGCCACACTGCTATAAATATCTGCATATGCGCAGCAATGAAAACTTGCACACACTACTCAGAAAGGAGCATGATAAGGGCTCGGATGCGTGTGCACACAACTGCCACAGTCCTTGAGTTAGAACTCTGGCAGGAGACAGGGAAGGATTCCAGAGTGAAGGGAAGTTTTGTGTTGATCTTGAACAGGAATAGAATCCCCATAGAATTGAAGGTTAAGGGAATATTGGGTGTGAAGCCCCAGAGACATAAAAATCAAGGTTTGGGGATGTCGAAAGCTTGGAACAGCCAGAGTGGGGCACGGGGGTGTGGAAACAGAGGTGCAGGAGCTGCCCGAGGCAGGTGTCCAGGCACTGTGTGTATCATGCTAAGCACTTAAGGAAGCCACCCCTTTCACACATCTTTACACATGTGTGAATACTTACCCACTCACAAATTCTAATATTTTCGGAATATTTTTCATGTTGCTCTATTAATAACTTGAGATCATTTTCAAAATCAAAATTTTTTGACCACTGAGCTAACATGTAGCATGGGGAGGACAGGATGGCGGCTGGAGGGCTTAGCAGAGACTTCTCACCCTGCCCCAGGTTAGAGCAGAGAGCAACTCCGGAAGACAAATGGCGCCACAGCAGCAGACGCAGTCTGGGGAGGTTAGCCACCAGTCCCTCAGTGCAATGCCAGGTTTATCTTTTTAATTCCTTTGAAATCATTTTGTTTTAACAATGACCTCTCCCTAACTGGTTAGGAGAAGATTCTTGCCATTAAGTAGCTCCGAGGTAAGGAGAAGAAATTATAGTTCTTTTTTTTTCCTGGTTTCACCTGACTCCACTAGGAATCTGCCTGTGCTGATCCTGTTATTGCCAGAGGTGCCTGGTAGTGTCTGTTTAGTTTTCTTTCTCCATCTTTGAATTATTAAGTCTGTTTAGCTCTGAAGCGTGGTGCCTGTGGTTCCTTTCTGCTCCCTCTGCTGGCCAGATGTCAGCTCACAACAGCAAAATGAGGCAGTTTGAGAGCAATTCTTCACCAAGACTATCATATTATTTTTTTAATTTCTTGGCAAACAGGGTTGGGATTTTTAAAAAACCTCTATTTAAAATCCAACAGCTCTTCCTCTGGCAGATTATAATAATTTTAAAACACTGCAGATTAAATTTAGGGTCTCCACTGGGTCCCTGGCCTTGGTATTAATTAACAGAGCTTGAAACGAGCCGTGATTAATTGCAAGTCCAGGAGCACAACACAGTTTGATGAATATGTTCAGATTTCAGGAAGAAAAACATTCAGACAGTTGCTTGAGGCAGGAGCCTCTGCAATAATAACCACTTTGGTTTCAGAAACGTGTCTTTGCCATACAAATTGCACAGTGTGTTATCCCTGGAGTGAAGCCTGCTGATAACAGAAGAGAAGTGGAGATCGGGATCCATTGCACAGGGAGGGCCTGGCAGGAATTCCTCTCCTCTCTCTCTTTCCCCTTTCCAAATGATCAGACTTAAAGAAGAGAATAAATCCAGGTCAGGGTGGGGGGTGCTGGATTTGAGATGGGGGATTTCAAAAGGATGGAAGATGCATTGGCAGTCAGAACACAGAGAGACATTCATCCATGAGATTTTTTTTTTCATCATTCTCAGAATCATTGTAGACACAGTTGTCTAAGGATCTAGGAAATAAAGATCATAAAACTCTGAAGAGTAGAGAGGCTGCACTGATGATTTCCTCTAATCCCTTGGCTTCTCATACAGGACCCAGGGATGAGTGTCCCTTAAGCAGTGTATGTGTGACATCAGGAGCTGACTGGTGGGGAGCAGGGCATGGACCCCAACCCAGGCAGAGGGCACAGCTGGCTTGGCCTCTAGAGGGCCGGGTAGGTGCATGTTGTGTGGGCCGCAGAGAGCTCCATGTTTGGCTTGACCTCTGCTGTTGCTGTTTTGGAATTCTCAGTTTATTTCATTTTAATTAAAAAAAAATACAAGAGACTGCAGATTATGTAGCTGGCACTGTTTCTCAATAAGGGATCTTGAGCCCATCACTCAACCTCTCTGAGTCTCAGTTTTCCTTATCTACCAGTGGATGACCGTTATGCCTGGACTGGATGAAATAATTCAGCCAGGATAAGTAGGGGAAAATACCTTATAACTGATAATTTTGCAAATATAGTGAAAATTATTAGGTTTTCTGAGCAGATCTTAAGTAATAGTATGTATTTTCCATGTCTTTTTCCTGGAAATTTCTGGTCTGTTTCTACGTTTTCGCTCAAGGTGTTTTTTAGTCCTGATTTAACTTCACACTATCTTACACAAACCTCTGCACCCCCCCAAGCCACTGCACCCTTAAATACAGGGTTTCTTTCTCTCTCAAGAAGTGCATCTCTCGGAGGGGAAAGAGCAAGAGGAGACAGTGATGGCAAAAGGATCTTTAAGACTTAAGAAATAATTACACTTTGGAAGGAGGGCTTCTGCAGAAGGCCACATTCAGCGTGATTTAAGGGGAGCAGTTAATAGCCCTCTTTCTGCTACGTGCTCAGGCATGAAGGTCAAAAAAGCGAAACCTCTGGCTGTAACTTTATTCATCTGAGCATATGTAGAGTCAGAGGGCAGCCTCTGACAGGAAAGGATGCAGGTGAGTCTGCCTGCCTTGGGCATGGGCAGGCACCTTCCCCTTTCTCACCCCCACTGAGGTCCTGTTGCTCAGAGGTGAAAGTGAGCAGATAGGGGAGCTGTGGGGGAGATTCCCAGAGGGCTGTGATGACGTTAGACTCTGGAGGGCAGCCTCTTGGGCCACGTGTGTGTGTAGGGGAGCTCTCATATCACAGATCTGGGGGGACCTGCGATAACAGAAAAACATTTTAGAAAGACAGGGCAGGGCTTCCATGTTTTAATCCATTTCAGGGCCAGCAGGTCGGTGAGTACCGAGTGAAAACTTCACCAAGCACGGTATCTGGGAAATCTGTCACCGTTCTGTCACCATTGCTGCCGGCTGTAGACATTAGAGAGGTGACAAGAAAAGGAGAGAAATTCTACAAGATTTGTTTGGAAAACATGTGCTAATTGAGGTCATTTGTGAGATGCATTGAACTATTTAGATTAGCTGCCCTTCTCTACACAGATGCACACAGCCATCACAATGCCCTCCCCATGCAGAAAACTCAGTCTGTTTTAGACTTTAATGGTGATGCCTGAGTCACTGCACATTCTTTGTGCAGCCTGGTCACAGGTGTGGAACTCATTGGAAACCAGAGGCGAGGTGGGAATGTGGACATTGCAGAATATGCTAAAAGGTCCGAAGAATAGGGTCAGGAGAATCCGGGTTGGTTGGGCAGGTGGGTGAAGTAAGAAGATTGTGTTTCAGACAAACTTGAAAACCAGGAAACAGTCATTCCAGATGAGGAGAGCATTTCCCTTTATTTAAAGTATGGCTGCGCTCAGCCCCATTAATGCAGCTGAAGGGAGCAGGCTGCAGAGAGGGAGACAGATGGGATTCTCACACACAGAGGCCACAGGAGTGAGTCCCCTGCCCTGCAGTTGCCTTGTGCCCACGTCAGAGGTGCCAGTGATGTGTGTCTGTCATCTACCCCACATTTAGCATACCCAGCTGCTCGGAGAGGGATGAAAGGGTCTGAGGCTGAGAGGAGCCTGCTCTTCAAAGACACCTAGCGACCGAGCAATCCTACGACGATGGCCACGGGGAGACGGTGGAGAGGAGTGAATTATTCTGATTTACCTTCTCCTGCTAATCGAGTCCCTTTGCAACCACAGGAGACTTTCAGAAAAAAAAAATCAGCTCATTTCTCTCCTTTTATACAGAGTGCTGTTTTTTAAGATCTGATTCCATATTCCTTATGTATCCTTAAGGAAATTCTCCAGAGACAAGACAGGTTGCAGGAAGGGGTGGGGCCCAGAGTCCTCCATGCACTGGTTAGAGGCAGAAGCACATACCTCCTTGGTCTAAGAAAGAAAATGCCTCCCAATTTCTTTTCTGGTGCCTATAAAAAGGCTCCTGGTCTGGAAGGCTGATCACATGCACTTTCTTGCCTCAGTCCTCCCTGAGTCTGATCTGCTGGTTGTTGGCTGAGCCATATTTCCCCAGAGACCCACCCTCCACATGTAACCTATCTATTCAAGAGGCTTGCCTCCCAAATGTCAGAGACCAGGACTAAATCTGCTTTCAGGATCACAGATCTTATAATTCTAAGGTTTCCAGGGGCAAAACTTCATCTGGCAAATGAACGTCCTTGGCAGTAAACTAGCTTTCCTAGGCAGGGTGGAGTACGCTGCGCCAGTGCTGGGCCTCCATGCTCTGGCCTCCATCTGCTGCACGTGGACCGAGGAGCTTGTTAAGGAAGAGGAATGAGTTTTACGGAAGGAACAGCCTTGCCTGAGGTGTGCATTTGAGCCACCCTGACCCGGGACTTTTCACAGCATCTTGGTTTATTATTATTATTGGGTTCTTCATTTTTCCATGTATGGTTGCCCCTCAGTTTTGATGACTGACAGTGTGAAGGGAAAAGGACGCTCACAGGTAAATGAACCCCAATCTGGAGACTCATCAAGGTCAACAGAGGGTCCCTGAACCAGTTTTACTATTTTAAGCATGAAGAATATGCATTTATTTGAGGAAGTATGTAACAGCTTAACTAAAATATCGTATGTCTTTCCTTTCTCTTAGAATTAAATTGGCCCAAGGTGACGGTTCTGGCTTATCAGAAAGTGATCGGGAGCTGAGGCTGGTTTTGATGTCAGCCCTGCTTCTTCCTCTGTTGTGTTCTGTTCCTCTACTGTGTTAAGATATTTATGGTGTTCACTGTACTGTGTTATTCTCACCTTCCATGATGGAAATGCTAAGGGGACAAGGGATTTTTAAATATTTTGCTCACTGTTACAACCCAAGCCTCTCAAACAGTAAAAGGAGTATAATGTTTATTGTGCAAAATGATAAACATATAGTATCTATGGGACGTTTCAATTCAAATCAGTGACTTACTTTCTGTCTTTGCACAGAAGTGCAGAATTCTGGGGACTCTCCAGATCCCGCCTTCCCACCTAGATTAACTATTCTGAATAACACATCCAAGGGAGCCACTAATGGGGACAAAGAAAGGAGACGAAGCCGGGAAGCTCCATCCCCTTCCCCGTCCCCCCAGGTTGCCGGCCCGGGTGAAGTCCACACGCTCGTCCCCCAGCCCAGCTTCTCTGCCCTTCCCGTCCTTCCCGCACAGCCATCATCCCAACTTCCCAGGACCTTTGAGGGACTAAAATGAAATACTGCCTATAAGTCCTTAGTCTGTGAATGTTCACATGATAAGAACTCTGCAAATGTGGATCCTGCTCTTCTTATTTGATAAGCAATTAAATTAAGGGGAAAACAAGCTATAAAGTGATGCATTTTCATAGCAATGGGTCCCAGGGGTACGTCTTGTTTCTTTTGTGAATTCTTGACATTTTCTAATTTCTGAGTTCTTAAAGAAACTTTTATCATCACTAAAAATTGCTTTTCAGGCTATTAACCTTTCTTATCAAGGGCAACCCAAACTATCACCATTTGATTACTGACTTGCTGCCACTGTTACCCGTCTGTGTGGTACCCACTCCCCCGACTAGATTATTAAGGCTACCTGTGTCTACCATAGTGCCTTATAGTATGGGTTTTGTGTAGAAGTGGTCTGTATATTTTGTTTATAGCTTGTTTAATGAAGATTCTACAATATTCTGTTAAACCTTACATGCTGTGCTTTATGAAGAGAAACTTCCCTAAATCCCAAATCATAAGACCTGCCCTCTGGGCCTCCTGGTGCCGGTTCTGGGTGAGGTTTCCTCAGTGGGGCCCAAGGTGCCTCTAGGACACCTGTGTCTCTGGGTTCACTGCAGCGTGTTTCTAAGGAAGCCCCTGAGGGCTGGGACCACAGGACATCAGTACATTTGGGCAGCTTTCCAGATCTTAGCACAGCTGGAAAAACACAGACTCTTTGGGGGATGCAATTGGCGAGGTGACATTAGGCAAACGGCTTGGGCGCTGATGACTAAACAAGGCCTCAAGTTTCCAGCCCAGACATAGAAAAGGGAACTCAGGAAAGTAGCATCCTAGATTCTAACCTGATTTTTCTCAGGTGTTGTCTGAAATCATTTTCAGAAGAATCACCTAGAGAGCTTTTAAAATACAGATTCATAGGTTCAGCGAGTCAGAATTTCTGTACTTAGTCAAAACAAAATGAAACAACAAACACCGCCCCCTCCCCACCCCGGAGATTATGGTGCAAGCCAACCCAGCTCATTAGCAAGAGACTCACTAAAGTGTTCTCTGCCTGTTGTTGCCAAGAGGTGTTAGTGCACCAGAGCACCCCATGTGCAGAATGCACTTTCCTGGGCTTCATCCTGCGGCCAGAGGCAGCCCCATGTTGAGCAAGTCTGTCAGTGCCACTTTTCCAACAGTTGGGCTCTCTTGGTTCCTCTGCGTCACAGTTAGTAATTCTCACATTTCAAACTTTTTGACTATTATGTCTTTTATGATGATCTGGGGTCAATGATCTTTGATGTCACTGTTGTAATTGCTGTGGGGCACCACAAACACACCTACATAGAGCAACAAACTTTACAGTAACTGTGAGCCAGGACTGCTCAGCCCTCTCCACAGGCCTCCCTATTCCCTCAGACACAACGAGACTGAAATTACATCAATTAATAACCTTACAATAGCCTCTAAGTATGTAGTTTTAAGGAAGAAGTACACATCTCTCACTTTCAATCCAAAGCTAGACATGACTAAACTTTCTAGGCAAGGCAGACGGAAAGCGAGGCCCTTGCCAGCTTTGTCAGCTCTCAAAGTCTTGAATGCAAAGTTCTTAAAAAAAAATAAAAGTGCTACTCCAGTGAACACATGAACTGTTAAGAAAGTCAGACCTTACTATGGCTATGAAGAAAGTGTGAGTGGGTGACTCTCACCTTCTCTGCACGAGAGGGACCCACTTCCAACTCTCCTTGGAAGTGATCAAAACATTCTCTTTGTTCTTCCTAAATAAAATTTCTCTTTGTTACAGTGAAAAAAGAAAAAAAGTAAGTTTGAGTGGTCAGGACAGATCAAGCTAACCACACATTCCTTTATGCTAAAGCCTACTTCAGAGCACAGCCCTGCCTCTCTTCAATTCCTGGAAGGTGGAGAGAGGTGAAGAAGTTACAGAAGGCAAAGTGAAGTTGGCAGAGGTTGGTTCCTGAGGGCTAAGGCAGGAAGCCAGTTCTACAGCTTGAAAGTCTAGGGTGAAGTGCTCAGGCACAAGCTACAGCAAGTTATCTCCAAAGATAGTCAAGAAAACTAATGTAGTTGAAACAGCCTCCTATCGGAAGCAGATGCTATCCAGGACTTTCATAGCTACAGAGGAGAAGTTGAAGTCTACTCAAAGGGGTTAATGCAACTGGTAGCTTTAAGTTGAACCCAGTGCTCATTCACCGTTCTGAAAACCCTCGGGCCCTTCAGATTATGCTAAATCGACGTTGTCTGTGTTCTATAAATGCAACATCAAAGCCTGGATGATAGTGCATCTATTTGCAGCATGGTTTATTGAATATTTTTAGCCTACTGAAACTGCCAAGAAAAAAAGATTTCTTTCAAACTATTATTACTGGTTGACAATGCACCTGGTCACCCAGGAGCTCTGATGGAGAGATGCGGAGAGATTAACATTGTTTTCATGACGGCTGACATCATACCCATTCTGCAACACGTAGATCAAGCAGTCTTACTACTTAAGAAATGTATTTAGTAAGACTATAGCTGCCATCGATCATGATTCTTTGATGAATATGGGAAAAATGGACAAAAATCTTTGATAAAGGATTCACCATGCTAGCAGCTGTCAAGAACATTCATTACTCATGGGAGGAGGTAGAAATATCAACCTTAATAGGAGTTAGGAAGGACGTGATTCCAGGCACCTGTCCTGGATGACTTTGAGAGATTCAAGACCTCGGTGGAGAGAGTAACTGCAGAGGTGATAAAAACAGCAAGAGAACTAGAACTGGAATTGAGGTGTGGCTGAGTCACTCTGATCTCACAGTGAAATTTAAACAGATAAGGGTTGCTTCTTACAGATGAGCAGAGAAACTGGTTTATTGGGATAGAATGCACACCTAGGAGGGGGATAGAAACTGGTTTATTGGGATAGAATGCTCACTGTTGAGGGGACAACAAGGGCCTGAGGACAGCATAGAAACTTAGTTTATGATAAAGCAGTGGCAGAGTTTGAAAGGACTGACTCCAATTTTGAGAGTTCTACTGTGGGCAAAATGCTATCAAATACCATCACACACAGTGAAATATTTTGTGAAAAGAAGAGTCGATTGATGAGGCCAGCTGCACTGTCTTATTTTAAGAAGTTGTCACAGCCACCCTGACCTTTGGCAATCACCGCCCCAATTGTCCAGCGGCCGTCAGGTGGCCGAAGAGGACATCTCCCTGAAGGCGCAGATAAGCATTGGCATTCTAAAGAAATGAAATGTCTTTAAAGTCAAGCATGTACCTTGTCTTATTTTGAAAAGAATGCCATCACACACTGAAAAGGCTACAGTGTAGTGTAAATATAACTTTACATGGACTGGAAAACCAGGAAAACGTGACTTCATTGAGGTATTTGCTTTTTTGCTGTAGTCTGGAACTGAACCAACAGCATCTCTGAGGTCCTCCAGACACATGTTATATCTTTAATTAGATAGAAAATTCATTCCTGTGCACATCTTTGTTCCTTTATTTTTAGATTGCCTTTCACTCTCTGTGGTGAACTGGCGCTTATTTCCACAGGCCTCTCTGCTCATTTCTGCCCTCCTCCAGGGATCCTTTCCAGCTGCCCCAAGAGGACAAATGGCTCCCTCTACCACGTCCTCACACACATTTCACTTCCTTCTGTGCTTGCCAAACTATTTGCACATCTGCCTGCCTGTGCGGCTCCTCCCTCATCAGGCCTCACGGGGAGGGACAGCGCCATTCACACGCTTCTGTCCCCTGCACCTGCCACAGGCGTGAGTGTCAATACTTAACCACTTAAAGAGATGGAATGATCAAGGAATGAATTCTTGGATGAATGTTAAACTAATTAGGAAAATAATTATTTTTTCCCCAGGAGAAAAGAGCTCCAAGGAAAGTTACAGAGCTGTATTCATTCAGCAGCGTCCTCAGGCCTCGCCCTCCCACATGTGGGCAGAGCCCAGTGCTGCTGGCAGAGTCTGGCAGGGTCAGGAGGAGCGATGCCCCTGCAGGATCAGAGAATGTGCCTTCTGCTTGGGAGCTGGATCTGGTTACCTGGGGAACCAGATTTATCTCTGTGTCCTCAATACAGTAATACATCTCAATGAGGGCACTTTTAATAACCAAGTGATGTGTAATTGCTTGTATAAATTATGTATCTTGTACCCAGCTCCACTGCACCTGGTGAATTATGGAGAAAACCTCCTCTCAGGACTTTATGTGGCTGTTATGATGCAATTTCAGGGTCCTTCGCACACTTTTAAAGGGGACCCAATTCACTCACTTTGGGTTTTTTAGACATTCTTTGAAGCGGAGATGTAAAATGGAGAAGTTGCTGGAATCTATAAACTCACAGGACTGATGGGTGGAGCCACTGAGGTGTCCCCCTAGAAAGCCCTCAGGGGTCACCGCATCCAATTAACTAATGGTTCAATCACCTGAGGGAAAGACAAGGCAGGGGGTGCTTGGCCTCTGCCTGGGTATCTACAGTGGGGTGAGCTCGGTGGCTGTGCAGGGGAAGAAGCAGGGTCTCTGCTGTCAGACCAGAGGCCAGCTGCCATGAGAGTGGACAGCAGGTAGCGGCATCTCCCAGGCTCCAGTTTCCCTCTGAATGAAGATGACAATGCTTATCTCATTGAGTTACCATAAGGTTAGATGAAAAAGTACATTGTGGGAATACTATTTTGAAAACAGTAAATTTCTACTAATTTCAACCTCCCCACCTAGCCGATCACAACATAGCATCTGGGGAGGAGGAGGCCACAGAAAAGGGAAGCCACTTCCACCCAGGAGGGGAGGACAGGAAGCCTGCCCAGTTTCGGGGTAGAAGAAAAGATGTCTAGGAAGCAGGGGGTTCAGTATGTGTAACCCTATTTCAGGGGAAGTCCCTGAGGGTGGAGGTAAGCAGGTTGAGGGGAGAGGGGAAGGGCGGGCAGTCAGTGCTTCCTCCTCAGGTTCAGTTGGGGACGAGTCTGACACCAGAGGCCACCTCCCACCAGCGCTGGGCAGAGAAGACATGAGTCAGGTCCTGGGGCCTCCACCAGCTCCCATGGAAGGACTGTCAATGTTCTTTAGAAAAAGGAGAGGTGGCCTGCCGTGATGATGGGTCTAGCTGAGGCACACTGCCGTCACCTCTCCATCTCATGGTGTACAGCCCAAGCCCCAGCCAAGCTGAAGAACGTGGTGCAGACCTAACACAGCCTTTCCTTCTCCCTAAGAAGCGGAGTTGAGGAAGTAACAGAGCCAAGGCATGTCCTTCTGTCCACAAAACATGTTTTATTTATCTCTTAATGTGTGACAACAGGTATACTTGGAAAGTTCCTTAAACACAGTTTATATTCTCTGAGAATTCAGAATAAATAGCCAGTGTCATAGATACTTATGGGTACAGATTGTGCAGCAGACTAAACAATAAAAGAATTAAAACAGAAAAAAGAATAAAGAAAAAAACCCATGAACTGCAGATATCCGTGAATTCAAGGAAATGCATTTTTGGCATAAAAGTGTCACGTGAGGAGAGGGTGTGAGGACCAGGAAGGAGGATGAGCACTGAGGCTCGTGTGGGGCCAAGAGCTGGGCTCAGGGACAGAGTTGAAGCTGGCCACCACTTGCTGTGGGACCTCAGGAGACTTCACCTTACCAAGCCTCAGTTTCCTCACATATAAACAGAAACTTTTAGGCCCTCAGGAGGTTGTTTTGTAGTGTGAATAAGAAGCTGCATGCAAGACGTCCCTGGGTGCATAGTGAGACTCCTGGGCCCTGTAAGGGCTGAGGATGTTTCCAACGCTGGCCCCCATCATCTGTGATTTTTTTCTAAGTTTCCCTGAGTAAGAACAGATGGGGAAGCATCTCTGCACAGACTCTCTGCCTCAACTCAGTTCCTGGACACCTAGCAAGTCTGACAGTCTCTGTCCCCAGCGGTCCAAGCCATACCCTAAGGGCAGATCTGTGGGAGGCTCTCCAGCCATGCATGGTCAGTGGCTGGACTGACCTTCCCAATCTGCAGACAGACCTGCCGGCTCACCACCGCCGTCCCAAAGAGGAGGGCCTTTCCCATCTTTCTTCATGCTGCCCTGATATGTTTAAAATAATTTCCTTGCTTCCTCCGATCCTTTCAAACAAGCTTCCTAATAGGGGACTCCAAGAATTAGCAACAGGGATAATTTGCTGTGTCATGTTTCAATACATAAATAATCCAGTTTTATATCTGGTAAACTTGAAAGCAAACTGAACTCAGTCTCATCTTAATTACAGTCTTTCTACCTCTCAAATCTGCATGTTGTATTCTTATTTTCAAGGATTTCAATATAAATACACAGACACTGCCATGGACACTCGTCTTCTTCACACTTTAGGTTGAAATTACCTTTCTTCTTGAATGGTCCTGAAAGGTGACCCACAGTCTCAGGAATTCTCTTCATACTGAAGTTTTTTCTAAAGACCTTTTAATTTTCTTAGTAACTTGCTGAAAGCTTAGCTGTTAATCCCAGTGCCCTAGATACAATGAGGATCATCCGAAATTATAAAACAAGTAGAGATATTTGAGTAAGAGGTGCCTAAATGCCTTGGGAGGATCCTGTAAACCTGAATTCAGACCAGAATCTGAATAAGGGGCTGATAAATCACTCAGGATAATGAAAGAGCTGACTGGGGACTTCCCAGGCCCGTCTTCCTGAATTAATTAATTACACTCTTGTGCCATTTCCTGGCACCCGAGGTCTTTAAGGACTTAGAGTTAAAGTCTTGTAATACCGCAGAGGCTAGTTGGGATTTTTTTCCCTTTACCCTGATACCTTCTGAATTGATAATTATGAATAATAATAGCTTCTTTTAATTGAATGTCTATTATTTGCTGGAGTTTTTTATGTAGTGTCCCTAATTCTCCAAAAAATTCTTCAAAGAGGACCTTAGTCTCTTTGTGGTAAAAGAAACAAGAAAACCATAAAAATTAATACAAAGTTCCTGTAGTTTCATGTCTAATAAGCCGCAGAGGTAGAATTCACATATTTCTTTCCCTCGGTTCTAAACTCAGCCCAAGTCTTCATAAAGCAGTATTCCCCGAAGAAACCCAAGTTTTCTACAGAGCAATCGTAGAGGACTTCAGGGCCCCTGTCAGCCCCTGTGGAGGCTGCAGCTGGAGGGTGAAGCAGAGAGATGGAGGCTGCAGGCAGGAACTTGTCAGAAACCACCCCTGTTGCAGGGGAGGACCCCTGACCTCCACTCAAGCTGCCCCAACTCAGCACGGCTTCTTTCCCTGGCAGCTGAGCCCCTGGGGGCCACTCCCCACCGCTGGCTTCTGAGTGCAGGGCCCCTCCATTGAGGAGGGGCAACGAATGTGTTTCAGAGCAAGAATGGTGAATTTTTTCCATGAAGATGAGATAGCCACTATTTTAGGGTTTGTGGGCTGTGTTGATTCTGTCATACCTACTCAGGTCTGCTGATTTAGAGAAAACAGACAACTTAGACCTGGCTGTGAAGCAATCGAACTTCATCTGTAGACACCAGAATTTGAGTACAATTGGAATCACAGACACTATGTTGAGTCGTGGAGTCCATGGAATCCCTAAGACAGTTCAGTTTGGGGGAGTCTGCTGTTATCTCACGGTGGTTGAAGGGGAGATTATTGTGGTTGATTTGCTGTCCCTGACCACTAAGGAGAGTAAGCACTTTTTTATACACTTGTTAGTCGGTGGGCTTCCCGCTCATGTGAGGCGCCAGTTGACTGTGTCTGTTCTGTCTTTTTCCATCTCCCATGTGGGTATCCTTTGTCAGCTGTGCGAATTAGAAGGAGATTCTCCCAACGTGGATATTGTATTTTCACTTTCTTTTTGGTGTTTTTTGACGAGTAGATGTTTTTAACATGATGTAATTTCTCATGGAGGCGATTCCTTTCTTAACACGTTATTTTCTGTCTTGGGATAACTAAGGTTTTCTCCCTCTTATCACTTATGAGCTTTATAATTTTATCTTTTATCATAATTTGTTGCTTTTATTGTTATCCTTAGTTGACATGCAATAATTATACGTATTTACAGAGTTAAGTTTTTCAATTCACCTGGAAATTGCCTTTGTATACGTGAGCAGTGTGTTCATTTTCTCCCTCTTTCTTCTCTCCCGTCCTTCCTCCCTCCTTTTCTCCCTCCATTTTGCTCCCACCTCTCCCGTCCTCCCTCCTTCTCTTCCATTTAGAAACCATGATTGAAAAGCGTATTCTCTCTTACTTGTCTGAAACGTCCACTGTCAGAAAGTAGCTCTGAACGTACCTAGGACACTTTCTGTTCTGATCCATCAGTCTATTTCTCTACGTTTCTGCCAATACTATGTTCTCTATATTAGTATGACTTCATTTTTTTAATTAAATGATAGCTGTGTACATTAATGCAACCATGAGGTACACTGTGGTGTTTTCATATACAATTTGAAATATTTTCATCAAACTGGTTAACATAGCCTTTATGTCATTTTCTTAGTTGTTGTGTTAAGACATTTATATTCTACTCTTAGAAAGATTCACTTGTACCCTTGAAAGATAAACCATAGAGGTGATCCCTCCAATCATCCTCCCTCCACCCATCCACACCCCTCTTCGCTCCCCCCTCCCCATTTTCTTAGGTTATAATTAGGTTATAGCCTTCATATGCAAACTAAAATTAGTTTCATACTAGGGCTGTGTATGTTAGATACTTTTTCTTCCATTCTTGTGATATTTTGCTAAGAAGAACATTTTCCAGCTCCATCCATGTAAACATGAAGGAGGTAAATTCTCCATAATAAACCTTGACATCTAGTAGAATTATGTGTTCTATGCTGGTACAAAGAAAGGAAATTGATGACCAAAATCAAGAAAACTTGTCCTCTTTCAAATATTGATTCATGAATAAGTAATATTTCTCCATTAAGAAATTTAATTTAATTTCATTTAATACAGAGTCTCACTCTGTCACCCTGGGTAGAGTGTCATGGTGACATCATAGCTCACAGAAACCTCAAAGTCCTGAGCTCAAGCAATCCTCTGGCCTCAGCCTCTCGAATAGCTGGGACCACAGGCACCACCATGCCCATGTAGTTTTTCTATTTTTAGTAGATATGGGGTCTCATTCTTGTTCAGGCTAGTCTAGAACTCCTGAGCTCAAGTAATTTACCCACCTCAGCCTTCCACAGTGCTAAGATTACAGTTGTGACACACCAGGCCCAGCCTCCTTTTAGAAATTTATTAAGGTTTTATAATTTTATCCATAGAATTTTGTCCATAATTTTCTCAACATATATTTATTCCTAAATACTTTATATTTTTTGCAGTTTCTTTAAATGGTACTCTTAAATTTCATCTTCAAACTCATTTAAGGATAACATTTCTTTATATTAATTTTGCATTTAGCAATTTTATTCTGCCTCATTATAACACTTTACCTATAAATACTTAGGTATTTTCTGTGTGCACATTAATTTTATTTTCAAATGATGAGATTTGTAGTTCCTGATCTACCCTTACACCATTTTTTGTGCTGTATTTACTTGTGACTGATAACACCTCCAGTAAAATATCAAATAGAATGAGTAATAATGATCATTATTGTATTTACTCTGATATTAAAGGAGAAGCTTTTTGTAGTAGGCAAACTTCTGAGGTGGCTACAATAATCCCTGTCTCCTAGAATTCACACCCTTGTGTAATTGCCTGGCTTTTAAAGTGGGCTGGAGCTAATTACCTGGTTCTAACCAACAGAATATGGAAATTTAATGGGATGTTTAGGCTAGAGAAGACTGACTTCTCTCTCATTCTTTATTGAAATATAATTCACATACCATATAATTCATCCAAAGCATACAATTCAGTGACTTTTAGTATAAAGGCAGAGTTGTGCAACCATCACCATCATCTAATCATAAGACACTCTCGTTCCCTCCAGAAGAAACTCTGCAGCCAGTGGCAGTCTCTGCAAAAGTCCCCACCCAGCTCCAGGCTGAGCAAACACTCATTAGCTTTCTGTCTATATATCTACCTGTGGGGACCTACCATAGAAATGGGGTCAGATAACACGTGGTGTGTTTGGACTGGCTCATTTCAGTAAGTGTAATGTGGTCCCTCCACGTTGCAGAGGGTGCCAGTGTTCCTTTTAGTGTGAGCAATGCTTATTTTGTGAGTATATTGCATTTTGCTTATATGCTCATGAGTTGATGGACATATGGGCTGTTTCCACTCTAAGATGTTATGATCATTCTGCTGTGATTATTTGTCTATGAGGTTTTGTGTGTGTATTTTTATTTCTCTTGGCTGTAAATTTTGAGTAAAATATCTGGGTCATATGGTTACTCTGAGTGTAACATTTTGAAAAACTGCCAAACCAGTTTTCAAATGTTTGCACCACCTAACATCTCCAACAGCAATATACGAGGATTCTAATGTTTCTGTATCCTTAAAAACACTTGTTTTGACGAACCTTTTTAATTACAGCTATCTCAGTGGGTGTGAAGTGATATCTCATTGAGGTTTTAATTTGTATTTTCTCTAATGACTAATAATTGTATTATCTCACGTGCTTCATGGCCAATTATTTCTATCTTTTGGAGCAATGTCTGTAAAAATGTGTCCATTTTAAAACTGGATCATGACTCAGCAATAAAAGCATAAACAAAAATAGTAGGTCTTTACATATTCTGAACACAAGACCATTATCAGATATGTAATTTACAAATATTTTCCCCATTCTGTGGGCTCCTGTTCACATTATTGCTAATATTATTTGCAAAATGAGTGTTTGTAGTTTTTATGTGTTCCATTTAATTTAATTTTTTTTCTTTTGTTGTTTGATTTTGGTGTCATATCTAAGAAACCATCATCTAATTCCAGGTCATGAAGATTTACTCCTATGCTTTCTTCTAGTTATTTTATAGTTTTAACTCTTCAATTAAACCCATTTATCCATTTTTGATTACATTTTGTTATCTATTCTAAGTTAGGAGTCCTTTTTTTATTTCTGGATATCCTATTTCCCCATTTCCACTGCACCACATGTAGAGAACGTTATCTCTGAATTCTCAGTTCTGTTTCATGCTCTGTGTGTCTGTCCTTATTCTTGTTGGCACACTGCATCACCGTCACTGTATCATAAATTCTGAAACTGGGAAGTATGAGTCTTCCACTTTTGTTCTTTCCTTAAGGTTGATTTGGATATACTGGGTCCCTCACACTTACAAATCATAGGATCATTTTTTCAATGTCTACAAATGTCAGCTGGAATTTACAGGGATTACTTTGAAACTGTAGATCAAGTAGGGGGATGACTTTCATTTGAACAACATTAAGTCTTCTAACCTGTGAACACAGTAATTTTTTTTTTCATTTACTTAGACCCTCTTTAGATTCTTTCAACAATGTTTCATAGTTTTCAGAGTACACCTCTTTCACTTCTGTGGTTAAATTTACAATTAAGTAGTTTACTATGTTTGGCAGTATTTAATTTTCTTAAATTTATTATCAGAACGTTCATTTATAGCTTAAAGCAATACAATTGATTCTCATATATTTATCTTGTTTCCTAACAATTGATTTTTGTGTATTTATCTTGTTTCCTTGAAATCTACCTAACCACATTTTTAAGTTCCAGTGGATTTTTTAGTGTACTTAATATTTTCTATATATAAGATCATATAATGTTAAGACAGATACATTACTTTTCTTTTTCCAATCTGGGTGCTGTTTATTTCTTTTTCTTACCTAATTTCCCTGACTAGAGCCTCCAAAATGATAGAAGTAAAAATCATATAATATGTGTCCTTTTTTTTTCTTGACCGCTTTATTTCAATGAGCATATTTTTGAGCTGAAAGAGAAAGCCTTCAGAATTTCAATATTAAACATTGTATTAAATACCTTTGCATTTTTCCTGGATGCCTTTAAACCACTCAAGGATGTTCTTTTCTATTCTTAGATTTCTAAACCTTGTAATCATAAGTGTTGGATTTCTCAAATGCATTTGCTATATCTATGCAGGGGACCACATGGCTTTTGTTCATTAGTCCATTACTATGGTGTATAAGATTAATTGAAGTGTTTGATGTTATATGAACCTTGTACTCCTGAAATAAATCTCACTTTGTTGAGGTGTATAATTATTTTTATATGTTGCTGAATTTGTTTTTTTCTATCACTTTTTAAATTATTTCCTTGGTAAGAGATATTGGCTCTGATCTGAGTATCAGGATAGTACCAGCCTCATAGAATGATTTTGCATATGTTAGTTCTTGTTCTAGTTTTTTGAAGTGTTTGGGAAGGACTGGTTATAAGTTTTTGAATGTTTGGTATAATTTATCATTAAAAATATCTGGGCCTTGTATTTTTCTTTTTGAACTTTCATAATTTCAGTCATAATTATTCAGGGGATTTGACCACTTGATACAAGCTATCTACTTCTTAGCATATAATTATTCAGAATATTTGTGTGTGGGGGGATTTTATGTGTTTGCTAGTGACAATTTCCCTCTCATTCTTGATTTAGTAATTAAATCTTTTCTTTTTTCTTGTCATTAGTCTATGTAAAATTTGTCAACTATCTTAATCATTTCAAAGAATCACATGTTTAAATTCCTTTTTTAGTTCTTTTATATCCTCTATTTTACTTATTTCCACTTTAATCTTATTATTTCCTTTCTTCTTCCTTTGGGTTTTGTTTAATCATCTGTTTCTCCTTTCTGACTGTCTAAAGTTAAGCCATGAATATGAAATCTGTTTTTTTTAAAGAAGCATTTATAGCCTTAAAGTTCCCTAGTGAGCACTACTTTAGAAGAATTTCACATATTTTTGTTCTGTCAGACAAACTCACTTTCATCTTAAAGTATTTTCTAATTCCATTTGTGACATCTCCTGTAACCATTTGATTATTTAGGATTGTAGTGTTTTAACTTCCATGTCTTTATACATTTCTATAATGTGTTTATAATCTATTTATACATTTATATGTTTCTGTCTATGTCGATTTCTAATTTACTCCATTTCATTCCACTGTAAAGGAAGGACAGAATTTCTCTGATTTCAATTCTTTTAAATTTAGCGAGGCTTCCCCCACCCGCAACAGATGGTCTAAACTGGGCAATATTCCATGTGTACCTGGAAAAAAAATGCACATTCTTCTACCGTTAGGTAGAGTATTGTGGAGAAGTCTGGCCTAGTTTATGGTATTGTTCAGCTTTTCTGTTCACTAACTTACCTTATGCTCTGTCCATTACTGACACTGAGGCACTGAAACATCAGACTTGTTCTTGTTGTGTTCTCTTTCCTGTTCAATTCTGCCAGGTGTGGCTTCCTTTATTTGGGGACTTGTTGGTAATTGCATACATGTTTATACATGTGAATGTCACTGATGGATGGACTCTTAACATCATAAATTATCCTATGTGATGTCTACGTTTTGGTTTATTGTTTATTTATTTATTTATTTAAACAGAGTTTCACTTGTCCTCTTTGGTAGAGTGCCATGACATTATAGCTCACAGTGACCTCAGACTCTTGGGCCCAAGTGATTCTCTTGCCTCAGCCTCCTGAGTAGCTGGGACTATAGGCGCCACCATAATGCCAGCTATTTTTAGACACAAAGTTGTTTTCAGGTACAGGCTGGTCTCAAACCTGTGAGCTCAGGCAATCCATCTTCCTCAGCCTCCCAGAGTGCAGGCATGAGACACCTCTCCCGACTCTGTCTAATATTAACCACTCCATCTGTTGGCCACTGTTTTTCAGTTGTTGGCCTGGTATATCTTTTCCTATTCTTGTACTTTAAGTCTGTTTGTATCCTTAGTTTTGAAGGTGTCTCTCATATATATGGATCTTGCTTTAAAAAAATCTAAGGACAATCTCAGTCTTTTGATTAAACTATTTAATCCATTTACATTCAACATTTTGCTTTTTTTAATAGGTTTTATGTCTTTTTTGTTCTTCTGAACAAAAGATTTATAGAATACATATTGATTATAATTGATTTCAGATTTAAACTTAGTTCCAGTGATCTATAGAAATTCTGCTTCTCTAGGGCTCCATTCTTTCCTCTTAATGCTAATATTGTTATAAATATTACATCTGTATTATGGGACAAATATAATTACACTCTCTTATAATTATTACTTTATACAAGTTTTTGCATTAAAAAGGCTGAGCAAATATAAGTATGAATTTATGCAATGTTATCTGATTCTTTTATTTATTTATTTTTTAAAATTTTTTGCAATTTTTGGCTGGGGCTGGGTTTGAACCCACCACCTCCGGTATCTGGGGCTGGTCCCTACTCCTTTGAACTACAGGTGCCACCCTTTCTTATCCTTTTGTTTAGTCATTTATTGTTCTCTTTATTCTCTCCTTTGCACTTCTTGACTCCAGTACAACTATGCCATTACTTCATTTATGCTGTTAGAAATGAACACATTGCTTTTCTTTATATTGTAGACCCACAGTACAGAGCAATACAATATTTTTAAAAACTAATTAAGAGTAGAAACGAAATGAGCAATTGTATTGTCTTTAGTCATTATCTACATAATTGCATTTATTGGAACTTTTTGTGTTACCATGTACATTTCAATTACTGTCTGGTATTACTTTGCTTTCAGTTTGAAAATTTTGTTTTCATATTTCTTATAAGGAAGGTCTGGCACCCAGTGAGTTATCCCAGATTTAGTTTATCTGAGATTTTCTTCATTTTATCCTCATTTTAAAAAGATAGGTTTGGGCTGGACGCAGTGGCTCACGCCTATAATCCCAGCACTCTAGGAGGCTGAGGCAGGCAGATCACCTGAGCTCAGGATTTTGAGACCAGCTTGAACAAGAGGGAGACCCCATCTCTATTAAAAATAGAAAAACTAGCCAGGCATTGTGGCAGACATCTTTAGTCCCAGCTACTTGGGAGGCTGAGATAGGAGGATTGCTTGAGCCTAGGAGTTTGAGGTTGCTGTGACACCACAG
>CAUYQV010076264.1:0-12873 GCA_963574575.1 Galagoides demidoff
TGTGTAAATTTTAACAAACTGAAACTTTTATGAGATTTGTGTGTATCTAATGGTAGTAAATGATTAAATAGACTAGTATCTACATATGTTTTATGCATTCATAACATCCTTAATTTTTCCTTAATTTTTTCAATATTTCTAGGCTACACAGTTCCTCTGTTTTTTCAAACTGTCACAAATCTCCAAAAGATTTTCCAAGACTTTTTTTTTTTTTAATTCACATATAGGCCAGGTGTGATGCCGCATGCCTGTAATCCTAGCACTCTGGGAGGCCAAGGTAGGTGGATTGCTTGAGCTTTGGAATTGGACACCAGCCTGAGCAAGGGGGAGACCCTGTCTCTACTAAAAATAGAAAAACCAGCTGAGCGTTGTGGTGGGCACTTGTAGTCCCAGCTACTTGGGAGGCTGAGGCAAGAGGATCTCTTGAGCCCAAGTGTATGAGGTTGCTGTGAGCTATGATGCCAAAACACTCCACCTAGGGCAACACAATGAGACGCTGTCTCCAAAAATATAAATAAATAAAATAAAAATATAAAAATAAAAGCGATGACCTAGGATAAGTGGTATAACATGTTAGAGCTACCCTCCATCATTTAACATTTTCCATTTAGGTATACATATATCACTGCGTGTTATAGTATTTTTATCAAATAGGTGACCAAAGATTTTTACTTAGGCATTAACATTTTGATGAATTTTTGGCTTTCCGTGTACTTTTGTTTAACTATTAAAAATATGCATGCATAATTTTATAAAATATTTTAATCTAAAACTTTATAATGTCTTAAAATTTTTAAACAATAAGAAACTGATGAAACCAGGGAAACTGGCAAATATATTTATTTAGAAAGTTTTATAGTTTTCACCCCTTAGATATATACTTGGAATTACTTCCAAAAGACTTCTTTCCAAATTAAAAATAGTCTTATTATTAACCATTTCTAAAAATAAAAAAGATTTTGACAATATTTAATATACTTACACAGATTCTGCATCCTTTTCCTTTTTAATTATTCCTGGCAAAGCAAAAGTCTTTCTTTTCCTTGGTTTTATGCCTTTAAAATAAATGTATTTGTTACAAAATCATAACTATTCCTGATAAATATGTTGAACTTATGAACATACCTTATACATAGCACTTTTGTCACTTAATTTGCTCATATATGCTAATGCTAAACTTAGATGAAAAAAATAAAATTATCAACCATTAAACCCTAGTATTTAAATCATATTCATAGTCTGTTTCAACTTTTCTTATATTAATTATTACATTATACACCAAAAGACTGATGAAATTCTTTCCTTCTGCTAAGTCCCCCTATTTCACCTCAGGCAAAATAAACATATGGATATATTTTAAAACTTCAAAAGTAGATTATTTATAATGTTAGATTTTTTTTATAAATGTAGGTCAAATTATGGTCCCTTCTAGAGGGTTTCACCATATAAAATGTATTAAGGGCGGTGCCTGTGGCTCAGTGGGTAGGGCGCCAGCCCCATATACCAAGGGTGGTGGGTTCAAACCCAGCCCTGGCCAAACTGCAACAAAATAAAATAAAATAAAAAATTGCCAGGCATTGTGGCAGGCACCTGAAGTCCCAGCTACTCGAGAGGCTGAGGCAAGAGAATCACCTAAGCCCAGGAGTTGGAGGTTGCTATGAGCTGTGATGCCACAGCACTCCACCAAGGGCAATAAAGTCAGACTCTGTCTCTAACAAAACAAAATATATATAAAAATGTATTAAATAAAAAGAGATGACACAGCAGACCCATTAGAAGTTAGCTGGTTACTCTTTGAGAAGTAAGCAATAGAGACCTTAGGTCACCTAACCCTTCATCTTACAGATGGAGAAATTCAAGGGGTTTTGTTGTTGTTGTTGTTTTTAATTGTGTTAAACAACTAGGAAATACAGCTAGACCAAGAATCCAGGTGTCATAGAGCAATTTATTTGTTATCACCCTAAAGCACACATTTGTATAGCATATTGTATTTTTAAAATCAACTATGTATTCTCATACTGCATGTATTATTATCTTCATTTAACAATAAACAAAGTTAAAGTTCAGACAACTTAAATAATTACTACTCTTAGTCAAACTGCCAGTAACTATAAAAAGCCTAAGTCCCAGGGTTACTGATTATTATAATAATAAACTTCTTAGACTATATAAATCATTTCCCAAAATTCTTACACACAGGGTTGGAAAAAAATAGAATA
The DNA here is from genome assembly GCA_963574575.1 of Galagoides demidoff. Lineage (NCBI taxonomy): Eukaryota > Metazoa > Chordata > Mammalia > Primates > Galagidae > Galagoides > Galagoides demidoff. The sequence continues at coordinate 2,220 of CAUYQV010076264.1, forward strand.
TTGCTTTCAAATTATTTCTAGTAGCTCTTAAAGTAAGATATATAAAACATGAACAAAAAGAGTGTGCATCTCTTGGGTTTCAATCTACAAAAAACACCTATCTAAAGAGGAGTCATGCTGGTTGTGGAACAAAGGCAAATCATCACCCATTTTGAAGGATAGTGTAACTTCGTTATTCAGTGTAGAATGCTAATGAAGAAAACAGTCTCGGTATGTATTTAAAAATACGTATTATACTTAATCTTTTAGAATATATAATCTAATATACTATATTTGGCAAATCTATCATTTATTTATTCTTTTTTTTTTTTGAGACAGAGCCTCAAGCTGTCCCCCTGGGTAGAATGCCGTGGCATCACTCACAGCAATCTCCAATTCCTGGGCTCAAGTGAGTCTCCTGCCTCCGCCTCCCAAGTAGCTGGGACCATAGGCGCCCGCCAAAATGCCTGGCTATTTTTTTGGTTGCAGCTGTCATTGTTGTTTGGCAGGCCCAGGCTGGATTTGAACTGGCCACCTTAGGTGTATGTGGCTGGTGCCTTAGCCACTTGAGCCACAGGCGCCGAGACGTTTATTTATTCTTAATAACTAACAATTAGCATATGCCAGCCTTCAAATTACATTTAGATTTTTACATTACTCCCTAGGTATGCTGATACCAATGAAATAGCAATCCTTTCTTGTTTATTCAATGAACAGAAGATACTAACCCATGTGTAGTAACATGCTACAACTAGTTGTCTTACCTTCAACTGCACTAGCAGGGTCACATTCTTCAAATTCAATAAGACCTGGAAAAAAACAGAAAATTTTCTAGTAGAAAACAATCAAGGCAGTAAATGATTATCTGATAAATCCCATTATGATACCTTTTTTTTTTACATTTTTAAATTTTTAATCTTTTCAATTGTTCTGAAATGTGTTGCAGTGTTATCTGATAATTCAAATGAATAATAATTTTTAAAATCAAAGTCTTAATGATGAAAAATAATTGAGATTAGCCTATTATGATCACAATAATTTTGTGAAAATCCTGTGATATCATAGAACTAGAGACACAGAAACCTAACATGTAGTATCTCCTTTTCAGGGGCCTGCAGTATAATTAATGAGAGAAAAGAAACTAAGGCAGCTGCTGAATCCTTGGTTGTGTTCATCGGAAAGGTACATAGACAGTAAACACTAGAAGGCAAGACTGAGAGCTCATCTGTTCTGTTCACCACTATATCCTCAATATCTAGAAAATAACAAGCAAATAGTAAATCATCAATAAATATTTCTTGGAGAAATAAATTAATTACATACTAGTTAAGTGGTACCTCCAGGATTATAACCCAGATCCCCCTAATTATACAGCAAGTCAAGACATTAGAACTGTAATTCAGAAGCAATGGGTGAGCTTTCATATAAGGTTATACATACATATCCAGAAAACAGTCTTATAGGTAAATTAATTTAGCACTTTGAGGGACAGATTAAGAAGAGGAGGAATATAATAAGGTGTAAATCAGTTAAAAAACAATTAAAATAACCATGAAAGGACTGGGCACAGTGGCTCACACCTATAATCCCAGCACTCTGGGAGGCTGAGGCAGGTGGATCACCTGAGCCACAAGTTTGAGACCAGTCTGAGCAAGAGTAAGATCCCGCCTCTACAAATACCCAGGTGCCTGTAGTCCCAGCTACTTGGGAGGCTAAGGCAAGAGAATCACTTGAGCTCAGGGGTTTGAGTTTGCTGTGAGCTATGATGCCATGGCACTCTACTGGGGACAACAAAGTGAGACTCTGCCTAAAAAAAAAAAAAAAAAAAAAGGCTCAGCACCTGTGGCTCAAGTGACTAAGGCGCCAGCCACATACACCCAAGGTGGCGGGTTCAAATCCAGCCCAGGTCCGCCAAACAACAATGATGGCTGCAACCAAAAAATAGCCGGGCGTTGTGGCAGGTGCCTGTGGTCCCAGCTACTTGGGAGGCAGAGGCAGGAGACTCTCTTGAGCCCAGGAGTTGGAGGTTGCTGTGAGTTGTGATGCCACGGCACTTTACCCAGGGGGACAGCTGGAGGCTCTGCCTCAAAAAAAAAAAAAGCCATGAAATCACAGAACTGTTGAGACTAGCCTTAAATGCCATAAAATATGGCATACTTCATACATGTAAAACATCTATTTAAGTAGTAAAGTATCAAAAGCATTACTTATTCTTCTACTGAAACATCCCAAAAGCTAAATATTAGGCTAAAAGATTATCAAATAATTTTTAATTTATTAATGATAACTGGTATAACCAGCTACATCAAGAAATTTCAAACTAGAGCTTGAAGTAAACAGTGAATGATAAATGATTTCATTACTGGTTATCTGATATGTTAAACTTAACCACAACCATAGGCAAATGCGAGATCAACATTCTCACTGACCATTCCATTTATAAAAGAAAATCACTGATTCATAAGAAACAGCTCTCTATAAGCAGAAAGATCTAAAAATGTTGGCTCAATATTCCTCTAATGTCTTCTAAATCTAAAATTTATTTTTATTTGTTCCTAGTTTCCATTCAAATAAAATAGATTGATAGTGATAGACTAACATAGTCCTAAAAGTGATTGATAAACAAGGTCCACATCAATTGATAGTTAATATAGTCCTTACTATAGCATTTTTCTATATATACACCATTTGACCAAGAAAAAAAAATACATTCATCTCTTCTACTAAAACAAACCTAGAGTCAAAAAGTAGCCCAATTAAAAATTTAAAGACTTTGGCTCAGCGCCTGTGGCTCAATCGGCTAAGGCGCCAGCCACATACACCTAAGGTGGCGAGTTCAAATCCCCAGCCCAGGCCCGCCAAACAACAATGATGGCTGCAACCAAAAAATGGCCGGGCGTTGTGGCGGGCACCTGTGGTCCCAGCTACTACTCTCCGGAGGCAGGAGACTCGCTTGAGCCCAGGAGTTGGAGGTTGCTGTGAGCTGTGATGCCATAGCACTCTACCCAGGGGGATAGCTTGAGGCTCCGTCTCAAAAAAAAAAAAAAATTTAAAGACTTTATTTAAGCCTACTCTACAAATCTGGAAACTAAGAAATCATTTTATGAAAGGGTACTAAGCTTGTTCTTAGAATCCCTTAGAATTCTATATTAACAATTTACAATGAGATGAGGACAGACTGAAAAATCAATTAAAGTAGAGAATTTAAGTATGGGCATCTCATAATTAACAACTTTTTAACATCATATAAATATTATGAAGAAGGAAAAATCTCCACATAAACTACTAACAGCTTATAATGTATTATTGGCTTTTCCAAGTACTAAAATATAATATTGAGAAAATATAACCATCTACCAAATCTAAGAAACAGTTTAACAAAACAGGCAACCAAAAATGCTGCCTACAGTTACACAGCACTTAATATGTGCCCATTACCTACAGAATCACTAATACTCAGGCAATAGGCTGGGAGGCAGGGGACAAATAAACAAAAATAAAAACGAAACACTAATTGCCAAACAAATTGCATTATTTAAAAATACTAAAAAAAAACTAGAAGGATTTTCACAACATCTTAGCAAATATGGTATATGCAGAAAAAGATCTTTAGATGACTTATATATGTGAAAATAGTAAAGATATTCTTTATAAAATCAACCCCTTCAAACAAAATTTTGCATTTTTTCCTTATAAAATCCTTTTCCTCTACTAGACACATCTTGATCTCATTTTTTCCTAAGCATCCTCATAAAATCCATATGAAATAAAAAATGTCCAATAAAATTAGTCTAAATAAAAAAACTTTTAAAACATAAAATGCTAAATCACTTCAAATCATAAAATACATATAAAAATTTTAAATTGTGTACCATCCTCATAAACTTTTCTATTAAAGACAGAAATACTAACAGTTTCTGGTATAACAAAACTAAATACACTCTTGTAAAAAAATTAAATCATGCATGAAAAAGATCTTCTTTTTCAAATGGCATATCCTCGACATGCTGCTTCACATAGCAAGGCTTTGCGTGCCTGGCTCAGTGCCAGTTGACAGCTCAGCTGGATATCAATGCACATTCTGACCCCCCTTGTAGCATGTCACTTCTGAACTGTTTCACAAGTGGAAAGTTTATTCAGCATCTCCCTCAAATGCAGTCCACTGCCCATCATTCTGCTATTTAATCATAAGACAAGTTATTTTTTTGACAGTACTAAAGCCAGAGTGAGAGTCTTAATGAACAGTTTCCTACAACTGGAATTTCATGTGTTTTAGACTCAATTAATTCTTTTGTCAAAATAAATAACTGCTTTTAGCACTTAGATTTTATGCTAGGTCACAAGGGCAATTTAGTTTGTATAAAAGCAAATAAAACCATTTTGGCTGTCTCCTGATGCTCTTTTACACATTATTTTAAAACGCCACTGTAAATTCAATTAAACTCATAAAATAGAAGAATGCTAAGAGGTCAATGATTCAAAGCAAAACAATTCTTAAATATGCTTTAATCATCAGGTAGGAATAAATTACTGCTATTTTAAAAAAAGCCATCAACGTAAAGAATTCATTCAAACCTATTCTAGATCAAAACTTTTAATGGCTACAAGAGAAAAACCAACTTATTTAACAATCTTAATCACTAAAAGTTTTTTTGTGGAATGAGACAGAGTATAAAATATGTGCAATAATTAATAGTCCCTGTTGCTCTGGAATCAATCCTCAATCTCAGGCCACCAACAGAGCAAGTTCATAACTTTTTCTAGTCAAAAAATTGGCCTCAAAACTCTAGAAGTCTGGCCTATTAAAATCAAGCAAATATGCCTATTTCTGCCTATTTCCAAAGAAAACCAAAGAACAAGATACTAATTAGAGCCGAGGTAAAACATACAAACATGCTCAGACATACACCCAAAGTCTAACAAAAGAAAAGATGACAATGAAGGGTAGTTTGTTGTGTGTGTACAGAGAGAGAGAGAGATGTGATTCATAACAATGGAAGTCAATGGCTACATTTTCAACCTTCCTCCCAGGCCTGAGGAATGCAACACAGCCACATTCCCAGATGCCTGAGATGATGAACCAGGCAAGCTAACATACAAAAAAAGAGAATCAAACTCTAGTTTGTAGTGATAAACAAAAGGCACAATGCTCAAGTTTTGATTTTACCACTTTTTTGCTGGCTGATTACTTCAGACTAGTCACTCTTTTTGAACTTAGGCTGTATCATTTCTGAAAGGAGGATATTAACAATACATTGTGCAAATTTGCTTTTTTTTTTTTTTGCAGATTTTGGCAGAGGCTGGGCTTGAACCTGCCACCTCCAGCATATGGGGCCGGCGCCCTACCCCTTTGAGCTACAGGCGCTGTCCTTGCAAATTTGCTTTTTCTCTCTCTCCAACACAGCCATACATACAGTTTTTTCTTTTGCTAAACTATTTGAAAGTTGCAAGCACTAATGACACTTCACTTCAGATATATCTACTTTAAAAAAATGCCTGTAGAAACAATTTACACAATTCAGTAGTCCCAAACCCAACTGATCATCAGAAACTTGAGTGTGAAGATTTTCAAACTGTAATTATGAATCAGAATCACCTGGAGGCTTATAAAACCAGACTGCTGGGCCCCACCCACCAGAAAGTACCTTTTGGAAGGATGAGGATGGTGCTCAAAAATTTGCATTTTAAACATTTTAAACATTCCCAGGTGATGCTGCAGGTACTGGAATCACACTGAGGGCATCCCTGGCCAGTGCCAGATAGTCAGTAAGTGCATACAAATCAGCTGGCTTTCTTACAACAGTTATTTTGGCCCCTACTTCACTGTTCCTAGCAAGGTGTAGTTGGCCAAGATGATTGAGGGCAAGGAGAAGGAGCAAAAGAAGAAAAAAAAAAAAAAACACCAAGAAAATATTACACAAGCTGGCCAGGTGCAGGGGCTCACACCTGTAATCCTAGCACTCTGGGGGGCTGAGGCAGGATGATCTCTTTAGCGCAAGAGTTTGAGACCAGCCTGAGCCAAACGTGAGATCACTTCTCTATTAAAAAATAGAAAAATGGTTCGGTGCCTGTGGCTCAAGTGGCTAAGGTGCCAGCCACATACACCTAAGGTGGTGAGTTCGAATCCAGCCCCGGCCCGCCAAATAACAATGACAGCTGCAACCAAAAAGAAAAAAAAAAAAGCCAGGTGTTGTGGCAGGCGCCTGTGGTCCCAGCTACTTGGGAGGTTGAGGCAGGAGACTCACTTGAGCTCTGGGGTTGGAGGTTGCTGTGAGCTGTGATGCCACAGCATTCTACCCAGGGGGACAGCTTGAGGTTCTGTCTCACAAAAAAAAAAAAAAAAAAATAGAAAAATTAGCTGGGCTTGTGGCTAGCACCTATATATAGTGCCAGATACTCAGGAGACTGAGGCAAGAGGATCACTTGAACCTAAGAGTTTGCGACTGCTAGTGACACCAGGGCACCATATCCAGAGGGCCAAAAAAATACTACAAAAGCTAAATGACTAAAAAAAAAGGTTGAAGAAGTGAACAGGCCAGAGGAAAATTATTCAGTTTTGGAAGGACACACTAAAGTTTCTTTTTTGGATTTCTTGATAGTATTATTTAGTAAAGAAAATTTGACCAAATGGAAGAAGCATACTAATTCTGACCTCAATACTATAGTAACTTTTAGGCGTGGGTGCAGAAGTTTGTTTAGACCTATTAACAATTACTATAAATTAGCGTAGTGTTTACTCTGGTACACATTCTTTATAACTGACTTAGTCATCTGCCATTTAGCAGTTTACATACGGAAAACATGCTGTGGGGAAAAATTACTTTAGATTATGAACTCTTCAAATTAGCTATTTAAAATGGGGTCCTTTTCCAGACAAAGGAAATTAAAAATGTAAAAATCAGAATTGAACTCTGAGGTAAAAAATGTGCTTTGTCTTAAAAATGATATAGTAGAACATCTTTTATCATTATTGCTTATTTCTTAGAATCATTTCTGGCTTTCTCAAAGCAAAATTAATCAATGATTATTTCTATTTTCTGCATTATTCTGATAATTAGCCTTTGAGACACCTGAAAACTAGAAAAGACGTTCTGCATTTTTTAAACCTGATTTTATAAAAAAAAAGTCTTATTTTGACTATGTAGAATCCCACCTACTGGATAAAACAATTTTTTACTTAGTGAAAACAGCCATTTTCTTATGGATGACTTGAGAGAGTAGAACTATGATTTACAGCAGCAACAAAAATGTCAAAGACTGTAGTACCTTTGAACCAGGTTATTCTTGAAAGTAGAACTGAGTAATACTTAAAATGTCTTATCAGAGGCCAGGATGGTGACTCACACCTATAATCCTACCACTCTGGGAGGCCAAGGCCGGTGGATCACTTGAGCTCAAGGAAGTTTGTGGCCAGCCTGAGCAACAGTGAGATCCCATCTCTACTAAAATAGAAAACAGAGGGCAAGAGGATCACTCGAGCCCAAGAAATTGAGGTTGCTGTGAGCTATAAGGCCATAGCACTCTAGTCAGGGTACCAGAGTGAGACACTGTCCCAAATAAATAAATAAATAGTTTATCAGATAATTTGCTAATTACAGAGACGCCACGTTTTGTTTTTTATTCCATTCCTTCTATTAACTTATAGTGATATCTAATACTTTTTGGTCAAACAACTTCAAAGTAAAAACTAAAATTTCACATTTTTTTAAAAGAATAACTCTTAAAGAGTTAATAGCTTGGCTCGGCGCCTGTGGTCGGCTAAGCGCCAGCCACATACACCTAAGGTGGCGGGTTCCAATCCCCAGCCCGAGCGCGCCAAACAACAATGATGGCTGCAACCAGAAAATGGCCAGGCGTTGTGGCGGGAGCCTGTAGTCCCAGCTACTTGGGAGGCAGAGGCAGGAGACTCACTTGAGCCCAGGAGTTGGAAGTTGCTATGAGCTGTGATGCCATGGCACTCTACCCAGGGGGATAGCTTGAGGCTCCGTCTCAAAAAAAAAAAAAAAAGAGTTAATAGCTTATACTTTGTAAGTGGTTAAAAAAAAAAAAGGAAACATTTTGTTGGCATAGTAACAACTGGGTGAAAAGAATAAATTATGTGAAAGTAAGAATGTGCTATAATTACAAGTAAAGAGCTAAAGTGTGTTTCTGTCAGTTAAGTAATATAATGGACCTTTTCCTATTAAATATGGCTTCTATAAATGCCTGGTCCAGTAATTTTATTCACTGACTTGGTATTTAATGTATCTACACTTATAATAATGAATATTAAATTATAAAAGTTTTCAATTTTTAAATGAAGCTAGATATTGAAATATATGACACTATTTATAAAGAGGTCCTGAGGTGTTTTTTTTTTGGGGGGGGGAGGTTGTTTTGGAGAGAGGGTAACAATTTAAGTTAGATGAGTTAGGAAAGTTAGCATTTCAATTACAGCTAAGCATACTTACACAAGATTAGGATGTACAAGTGCTTCTCAAATTTCAGAACTTAAGGACCCCTGAGAATGTTTATGGAGCAGTTTGAATAACACATAATGCTATTATTTTAGGTTATTAGTTTCTGTTTAGTGCCACTATGAACAACATACTGAAACTCTAGGCATTGAAATGATTCAGTGTTTAGTTATAAGTTGGTTATTCAGGTGATTTGGGATATATTTTATATTATCACTGAAATTAAAACAAAACTTAATAAAAACCCTTACATAGAACTACTGGCAAAGAACCCAACTGAAGAAAAACTAGGTTAAGACATATCTCAAATATGTTTGGTTTTCTGCTATCAAGCTGTTCACGGAAACAATTTATATATATTTTATTTTGGTCACATTTTAGAATAAAAGTATTGATGCAAAGGATATAATCATAATTCTCAGTCATGTACTAAAGCTATTGGTTTCACTGATCCTCCTCTAACAATATAATGGTATTTAACTAAAAAAAGAAAAAATAATTATTTTATCATGTATTTATATTTATTCTACATGGGCTTATGTATTTTCTTCCTTGGATTATAATCCAACTATATTAATTACTGATAGCTTGATCAAGTCATCCCAGCTTTTGCCATCAGGAGCTCTCTTTTCAGGTTTTCACCAATGTCCTTCTTAAACTATAACATCTCTACTTAGAAACATAGAAAATTTAAAAAAAAAAATCTTTGAGACCTTGAGTTAGGCAAAGATTTCTCAAAACATGACATTAAAAAAAATATGTAACGGACAAAAATTTGCAAATTGAACTTCATCAAAATTAACCTTTGTGCTTCAAAAAAAACCTTCACAAAGTTAGGGAAAATATGGTTTGGCACTTGTAGCTCAGTGAGTAAGGTGCCAACTACATACACTGAGGGTGGCAGGTTCGAGCCCAGCCTAGGCCTGCTAAACAACAATGACAACTGCAACAAAACAATAGCTTGGTGTTGTAGTAGGCACCTGTAATCCCAGCTACCTGGGAGGTTGAGGCAAGAGAACTGCTTAAGTCCAAGAGTGTGAGGTTGCTATGAGCTATGATGCCATGGCACTCTACTGAGGGTGACACAATAAGACTCTGTCTCCGCCCCCCCCAAAAAGTAAATTAGGGAAAATAAATATTCACAAAACATATCTGATAAATAGTTTGTAATCAGAACTAATCAGACAATCAAATTAAAAAATCATCAAAATATTTCAAATACTCTTTGACAAAGAAAATTATAAATGGTTAATAAGCACATGAAGTGAGGCTCAACATCCTTAGTCATTAGAGAAATACAGATTAAAAATCATAATAAGACACCATGATCTCACTAGAAAAACAAGGATAAGAAGAAAGTGAAGCCTTCATGCCTTGCTGATGGGAACTGTAAAATGCTGTTGCCACTTGGGAAAACAATCCGACAGTTTTTTAAATAGTTAAAAATACATCTACCATAAGACCCTCACTATCTACCCAAGAGAAATAAAAACATATCTTACACAAAGACTTATAGGTGAAAGTTAATAGCTGCATTATTTATAGTAGCCAGTTGTACTTGGTCAAGATGACTGAGAGAGCAGGGAGAAACAATACCAATGTCCATCAGCAGGTAAATGACTAAACAAACTACGCTTTGTACATATAATAGAATGCTACTCTGCCAAAAAAGGAGCTAACCACTGAAACATGGCAGTAACGTGGGCAGCTTCTAAAAGCTAGAAAAAGCAAGGAAACAGATTCTCCTCCGGAGTGTCCATTCAGCTCTGCTGATATCTTATTTAAAGCAGTAAGACTGGTGTCAAACTTCTGATCATAAACCTCAAAAACATTATATTGGCTCGGCGCCTGTGGCTCAAGCCGCTAGGGCGCCAGCCACATACACCTAAGGTGGCGGGTTCCAATACCCAGCCCGGGCCCGTCAAACAACAATGATGGCTGCGATCAAAAAATGGCCGGGCGTTGTGGCGGGTGCCTGTAGTCCCAGCTACTTGGGAGGCTGAGGCAGGACTCACTTGAGCCCAGGAGCTGTGGTGCCATGGCACTCTACCCAGGGGGATAGCTTGAGGCTCCGTCTCAAAAAAAAAAAGAAAACAAACATTATGTTAACTCAAATAAACCAGACATAAGACTATATATGATTGCATTTATATAAAATTTCTAGAAAAGTTAAAAAAAAGAGAGACAAAGCAGATCAGTGTTTGCTTGCTGGGTATGAG
>CAUYQV010076265.1:0-10548 GCA_963574575.1 Galagoides demidoff
CCTGTGGTCCCAGCTGCTTGGGAGGCAGAGGCAGGAGACTCGCTTGAGCCCAGGAGTTGGAGGTTGCTATGAGCTGTGATGCCATGGCACTCTACCCAGGGGGATAGCTTGAGGCTCCGTCTCAAAAAAAAAAAAAAGAAAGAAACAGAGTCTCACTTTGTTGCCCTTGGTAGAGTGCAGTGGCATCATAGCTCACAGCAACCTCAGACTCCTGGACTCAAGCAATTCTCTTGCCTTAGCCTCCCAAATAGCTGGGACTACAGGTGTCCGCCACAACGCCTGACTATTTTTAGAGATGGGGTCTCTTGCTCACACTGGTCTCAAACCTATGAGCTCAAGCAATCCACCCACCTCGGCCTCCCAGAGTGTTGGGATTACAGGCGTGAGCCTCTGTGCCTAGCCTCATTTTAATTTTTTTAAATTAAGCAATACATTGCACATCGCATGTACACAATACATGGCATAAGCTTCTAGCAAGGGTAGATGAGTATGCCTGAGTTATTTTTTCATCAATCAGGAAGTTGCTTCCTTAATCAATGTTCTGCAAAATACGAAAATAAGTTTAAAAAGGAGAGTGTTCTGATTCTCTTCCTTCAGAGACAAACACCAATATCTTTTATTTCTAGTGTCACAGAATGACATTCTCTTTGTGCTATTGTAGTTAAGATTTATATATGATAAAAGGACTTGAAGGGGGCTTTGGGAATTTACAAGTTTACAGATGTGAAAAATACAGTAAGACATTAAATTTTTTTAAAAAAACCAAGTTAATTTTTCCTTATTATAAAATGTATGTTTATACTTTATTTGTGTTTTAATTGATGAATAAAAATAGTTTATTTTTATGGTGCAAAACATGAGGTTTTGATATATTTATATTTAGTCATTGTGGAATGATTACATCAAACTAATTAACATACCAACCAGTGCACAGTTACCTTTTTTATGGTGAGAACATTTCAAATCTAGTTTGTTAGTAATTTTCAAGTATACTATATATATATATATATATATATTTTGAGACAGAGCCTCAAGCTATCCCCCTGGGTAGAGTGCTGTGGCATCACAGCTCACAGCAACCTCCAACTCCTGGGCTCAAGCAAGTCTCCTGCCTCAGCCTCCCAAGTAGCTGGGACCACAGGTGCCCGCCACAATGCCCGGCTATTTTTTGGTTGCAGCTGTCATTGTTGTTTTTTGGAGAGCTCAGGCTGGATTTGAACGCTCCATTGAGCCAGAGGCACTGAGCCTACAATATATCATTATTAACTATAGTCATGATGCTGTGCAATATCTCCAGAACCTATTCCTCCTGTCAACCTGAGACTTTGTACCCTTTGACCAACATCTCCCCCAAATTCCCCCCACCCTGGCCGTCAGCCCCTGGCAACCACCATTCTACTTTCTGATTCTGTGAGTTCGATGTTTTTAATTTTTTTTTTGAGACAGAGTCTCAAGCTATCCCCCTGTAGAGTGCTATCGCATCACAATTCACAGCAACCTCCAACTCCTGGGTTCAAGGGAGTCTCCTGTCTCCGCCTCCCAAGTAGCTGGGACCACAGGTGCCCGCCACAATGCCTGGCTATTTTTTTTTTTTTTGGTTCCAGCTGTTATTGTTGTTTTGGTGGGCCCGGGCTGGATTTGAACTTGCCAACTTAGGTGTATGTGGCTGGTGCCTTAGCCACTTGAGCCACAGGTGCCGAGCCGAGTTCAATATTTTTAGATTGCACATATACATGAGAGCATGTGCAGTATTTGTCTTTTTCTGCCTGGCCTATTTCGCTTAGCGTAATGTCCTCCAAGTTCATCCATATTGTCACAACTAATAACATTTCCTTAAAGGCTGTATAGTATACCACTGTGTAGAAATATTATTATTTTTTTTTTTTGCAGTTTTTAACCGGGGCTGGGTTTGAACCTGCCACCTCTAGGATATGAGGCTGGTGCCCTACTCCGTTGAGCCATAGGTGCTGCCCTATAAATACTATATTTTCTTCTTTTTTTTTGGTCTTTTTTTGTCTTTTTTTTTTAGAGACAGAGTTTCACTTTATTGCCCTGGGTAGAGTGCCGTGGTGTCACAACTCACAGCAACCTCTAACTCCTGGGCTTACATAATTCTCTTGCCTCAGCCTCCCAAGTTGCTGGCACTACAGGTGCCCACCACAATGCCTGGCTATTTTTTTGTTGCAGTTTGGCTGGGGTCAGATTTGAACCTACCACCCTTAGTATATGGGGCCGGTGACCTACTCACTGAGCCACAGGCACTGCCCAAATACTATATTTTGTTTATCCATTCATCTGTTGATAGATACTTAGGTTGTTTCTATATCTTGGCTATTGTGAATAATGCTGCAATGAATATGGGAGTGCGCATAACTCTTTGAGATACTGATTTCATTTTCTTTGGATATATACCCAGGAGTAAACCAAATCACATTAAAAGGAAGAAAACAAAGTGCTTTCACATCTCAGATTTCTCTTACTATGCCAATACATTGGACTTGATTTTGTAATAACTAAAGTAAAAGGAATAGGCCACCATAGTGCAGTGTTAGGGTGTTGGCCAACTAACCCTGCCCTGGCCTGCTAAACAACAATGACAACAACAACAACAACAACAACAACAAAATAGCCGGGTGCTATGGCGGGCACCTGTAGTCCCAGCTACTTGGGAGGCTGAGGCAAGAGAATCGCTTAAGGTCAAGAGTTTGAGGTTGCTGTGAGCTGTGATGCCTCGGCACTCTACCAAGGGGGACGCAGTGAGACTCTGTCTCAAAAAAATAAAATAAAATAAGATAAAATAAAGTAAAAGGAATAATGTAGATATATAGTTTTATATTTTCTGACGTCAAATATATCATTTTCTTTTTTATAACTACAAAGGCATGAAAAACATATTGCTGTACATGAAGGAACGATCCTCTACACCCGTGAAACCAGATTCGAATGATAATTAACCACCTGAATCCTTACATAAAGTAACTTCAGTGATTCAGAGGACAATAAAGTGAAATCATTTTTCTAAAATAGCCAATATGAGGTAGATACTATTTTCTTCTTTCTACAGATGAGGAAATTGAGTCTCAATGTTTAAAGTCATTTGCTTAAGTCTGTAAGGGAGTAGAAGAATCAGTAGGGTAGAATTGCACGCTTTTCTCAGGATGTTCTGCTTGTGGGGGTTGGAGAAGAGGGACTTGAGGGTTTTTTTTGTTTTTTTGAGACAGAGTCTCAAGATGTCGCCCTGGGTAGAGTGCTGCAGTGTCACAGCTCACAGCAACCTCAAACTATTGGGCTTAAGTGATTCTCTTGCCTCAGTCTCCCAAGTAGCTGGGACTACAGGCACCCACCACAATGCCTGGGTATTTTTTGGTTGTAATTGTCAATGTTGTTTAGCAGGCCCAGGCTGGGTTTGAACCCACCAGCCCTGGTGCATGTGGCTGGCACCCTAACCACTGAGAAATGGGTGTTGAATCGGGACCCAGATATTTTTATACATGCCATTTATAGGGGATGGGAGAAGATAAGGAGTATAGGTAATTCTGTTTAGGGGTAATAACTGCTTGTTAGGGAGGATGAACGGATAGGGAAAACAGATCAACTTGTAAACTAACCTGAGATACAGGTATTATGTTTAAAATGATTTGGGTCAGGTCTGGTTGCATTTTTTATTATTTTTTCCTGCAATATATTGAGATAATGGTGGTGCTCATAGCTCAGTGGGTAGAGTGCCAGCCACATACACCCAGGCTGGCAGGTTCAAATCCAGCCCACACCTGCGAAACAACAATGACAACTGCAACAACAAAATAGCTGGGCATTGTGGCAGGTGCCTGTAGTCTCAGCTACTTAGGAGGCTGAGGCAAGAGAATCCCTTAAACCCAAGAGTTTGAGGTTACTGTGAGCTGTGATGCCACTGCACGCTACGGAGGGTGCCATAGTGACACTCTGTCTCAAAATATATATACATTGGACTACATATACATATATATATAGAGAGAGAGAGAGAGAGATAACGAGGAAAGTAAGAGAAGTCAATTGTTCTTTTTGATGAGTCAGATCAGATTATGCAGATAGAGGGCACGCCTCTTCAAAGGGCCTGTTAATCTCTAAGAGCTTTTTTTTTTTTTTTTTTTTGAGACAGAGCCTCAAGCTATTCCCCTGGGTAGAGTGCCATGGCATCACAGCTCATAGCAACCTCCAACTCCTGGGCTCAAGCGAGTCTCCTGCCTCCGCCTCCCAAGTAGCTGGGACTACAGGTGCTCGCCACAACGCCCAGCCATTTTTTGGTTGCAGCCATCATTGTTGTTTGGCGGGCCTGGGCTGGGGATTCGAACCCGCCACCTTAGGTGTACGTGGCTGGCGCCTTAGCCGATTGAGCCACAGGCCCCGAGCCTAAGAGCTTTTAATTCAAAATATTCTTTATACCAAGTAGTCATATTTTGTGGTGAAGTTTCTTGAGCTCCTTCACTAAACGTATGTCATGAGGCAAGGAAAGACTTTGAAGATAATCAAGAAATTGATATGATGGCTTGGCGCCTGTGGCTCAAGCTGCTAAGGTGCCGGCCACGTATACCTAAGGTGGTGGGTTCAAGTCCAGCCCGGGCCCACCAAACAACAATGACGGCTGCAACCAAAAAATAGCCAGGCGTTGTGGCGGGCTCCTGTGGTCCCAGCTACTTGGTAGGTGGAGGCAGGAGACTCGCTTGAGCCCAGGAGTTGAAGGTTGCTGTGAGGTGTGATGCCACAGCACTCTATCCAGGAGGACAGCTTGAGGCTCTGTCTCAAAAAAAAAAAAAAAAGAAAGAAAGAAAGAAAGACATTGATATGGGGCCCACCCAGTTATTAGGACAATTACTTGGTGAAATGATTTCAGTTGTGTAACAGAGGTAAAGGTCTAAAAAAGGGCAAAGTGTTTATGACTTGTTCCCTTTTTGGGAATCAAAACCTGAATTCCTGCCCAAGACCAGTAATCCAAGGGGCCAGAAAATGTTTTCTAGTATCTTAAGGCACAGGAAATGGCTCCACAGAATTGTGTGGAGGTCATGAGATCATTTTCACCAGAGAAAACGTCAACCAAAACTACTAACTACACTTAAACAACATGACATTTGACACCAGTTACACAGACCTGAGTCCAACCTCTGAAAATCCCCCTTTAAAAAGCTCTGTATTTCTGGTTAAGGGAGGGACAGTGGTTTTTCAAGACCCTAGTCTGCCACTCTCCTCCTTTGCTGGCAAATTAATAAACTTCTCTTTCCTCTTCCCTAAACCACTTGGTCTCATACTTTGTTCTCACTGATTCAGCCTCAGTACAAGTACTGAACTTTCAGTAACAGTTGGGACTAGGCCAGGCACAGTGGCTCATACCTGCAAACCTAGCACTTTGAGAGGCCAAGAGGGGAGGACTGCTTGTGCTCAGGAGTTCAAGACCAGCCTGAGAAAGAGAAAAACACAGTCTCTACTAAAAATAGAAAAATTGAGGCAAGAGGATCTCTTGAGCCCAAGGGTTTGAGGTTGCTGTGAGCTATGATGCCACGGCACTGTATCTAGGGTGACAAAGTGAGAATCATGGCAGTAATGTCCACAGTTACGATCTAATAAAAAAATAATAAAAAATAAAAAATGAAAGAATGAAAACAAACAAACCAAAACCAGTTTGGACTCAAAATTTGAAATGCCTCTTTATCAGTTTGGTGTTGCATTCCTCTGTGTGGTCTCACTCTGTGCCTCATTAATCAACCAAGCATTGTGCCAGGATTTGAGTGAACCTGTGACATTGGAAATGATTTTGGGGGTCTGAGGCACAAGACTGCCCCAAGAAGGAGGTCAACCTCTCTGCTGGTTATCACAAAAGGATGTTAAGAACTTTGTAAGACCTGTGGGCTTACACAGAAAAAAAAAAGAGGGAAGAGTACATCTGGATTGATGGTAGGGTACCCATGACCTGAAAATGGGCTACAAATGGCTTGGCGCCTGTGGCTCAATCGGCTAAGGCGCCAGCCACGTACACCTAAGGTGGCGGGTTCGAGTCCCCAACTTGGGCCCACCGAACAACAACGATGGCTGCAACCAAAAAATGGCTGGGCGTTGTGGCGGGCGCCTGTGGTCCCAGCTACTTGGGAGGCGGAGGCAGGAGACTCGCTTGAGCCCAGGAGTTGGAGGTTGCTATGAGCTGTGAGGTTGCTATGAGCTGTGATGCCATGGCACTCTACCCAGGGTGATAGCTTGAGGCTCCGTCTCAAAAAAAAAAAGAAAATGGGCTACAATGAGAGGAGTTTCCCATTACCAGGCAAGTGATTTGTGGTACTCCTAGAGCAGTGCAGTTATGGCTGGAGGTAGTTGCCAAAATAACTGAAGAGAAGAAAAGCAAGTAAAGTTTTAGCAAGAAAAGAAGTGTTTATTTTAACAGCTTGTATAGCAAGCCCAGCTTTGTCCCAGTGACTGCAACAATCTTGGAGAGCACACACAGTCCTGGATTTTCTTTTTTTTTATGTGGAGGCCTTTTACTAGGTTAAGGAAGTTTATCCTATTTCCAGTTTGCCAAAAGATTTTATCATAATTTTGAACTTTATTCTATATTTTTCTATTTGAATACACATACATAACCTTTAATTTGTTTATGTGCTAGATTGCATTAATTATTTTCTAATATTAAATCAACAGTGCATTCCTGAGATAAAATTGTATTGATCATTCTTCTTAACACTATTGGATGGAGTTAACTATATTTTGTTTAGGATTTTGCATATATGTTCCTTGAAGAGATTAATCTATAATTTTCTTTTCTCTCTTTTTTTTTTTTGAGACAGAGCCTCAAGCTATCCCCCTGGGTAGAGTGCCATGGCATCACAGCTCATAGCAACCTCCAACTCCTGGGCTCAAGCGAGTCTCTTGCCTCAGCCTCCCTAGTAGCTGGGACCACAGGTGCCTGCCACAACGCCTGGCCATTTTTTTTTTTGGTTGCAGCCATCATTGTTGTTTGGCGGGCCTGGGCTGGGGATTCAAACCCGCCACCTTAGGTGTACGTGGCTGGCACCTTAGCCAATTAAGCCACAGGCGCCGAGCCTAATTTTCTTTTCTCAAACTGTCCTCATCTAATTTTATTTATTTTATTTTATTTTATTTTATTTTTTGAGACAGAGCCTCAAGCTATCCCCCTGAGTAGAGTGCCATGGCATCACAGCTCATAGCAACCTCCAACTGCTGGGCTCAAGCGAGTCTCTTGCCTCCGCCTACCAAGTAGCTGGGACCACAGGTGCCCTCCAAAACGCCCGGCCATTTTTCGGTTGCAGCCATCATTGTTGTTTGGCGGGCCCAGGCTGGGGATTCGAACCCGCCACCTTAGGTGTATGTGGCTGGTGCCTTAGCCGCTTGAGCCACAGGTGCCGAGCCATCCTCATCTAATTTTAGTATCAAAGTTGTGCTAGCTGCACAAAATGAGTTTGAAAATATTCCTTCTTTTCCTGGATAAACTTGTGTAGTCTTGGCATTGCCTACCACAAATCTTACATACAACACTTCTATAAAGCCATCTTAGGCTGGTCTTTTCTTTGTGGAAAACTTGTTAACTAGTGATTCAACTTCTTTAATGGATAAAAGATGCTAAAGTTTTACCTTTAAGTACTGCTTTGGCTGCATACCCAAAGTTTTTCTTTTTTTTTTTAATCATTCTGCATGTGTTTTGCATTTTATTTTAGGAGGCAGCTTAATAGAATTAGAATATAAACTCTGGAGCCAGCCTGCTGTGTAGAAAACCCAGCTTGACCATTTTCTGGCTATATTACTTTGGCCATTTATCTTCTAGGGCCCCCAATTTCTTCATCTGCGAATGGAATAACAATAGAATCAACGTCATAGGGTTGTGAGGATTAAAAAATATAGAAATCAGTGGTGGGGACATTGGGTAATTAATCAATGCTATATATAGTGTTTGTTGCTATTTTTTTCTTCTTTTACTCTTGAGTTGATTGTATATCTGTTTGATAATTTCCAGATATGTGTGTGTGTGTGGGGGGGATATTTTCTAGTTAATTGTTTGTCATTGTTTTATAATTTTATGTAATTGTGTTCAGAGGAATATAATCCATGTGATATCAGTTTGTAGAAATTTGTTGAGGCCAGCACTTTGGCCTATCGTATCACAGATTTACATAAACATTCCGTATGTGCTTCCAAATATGTGTTCTCCAAGAACATCATTAGTAATTATGCCATTCGAATCTGTACCCCTGCGAATAACTTTGTCTGCTTGATCTAAGAAAGAAACATTTTGCCTCCCTAAGTTATGGGCATTTAATGCTTACCAAACCAATCCAAATAGACTTACTGTCTTTTTTTTTAAACAACAAATGTTATTTTTAATGAGTTTGTTGTTTTCTGCTTCGATACTTGTTTTGCAACTGTTTTGTTTTTTACTGTTTTTTCTACTATTTTTTACAATACTTCATTTTATGGGTTATTCCCATCTCTAACTGTGGGCTCCAATCCCACCCCCACCACACAGACCTGTAATGGTCAGTCCCTGGCATTTTAGGAACTGAGTTGCATAGCAGGAGGTGAGCAGTGGGCAAGCAGGGAAGTTTCATCCGTATTTGTAGCCACTCCTCATCGCTTGCATCATTGCCTGAGCCTCCCCTCTTATCGGATCAGCCAGGACATTAGATTCTCATAGAAGCATGAACCCTACTATAAACTGCACATGAGGCTTGGCACCTGTGGCTCAATCGGCTAAGGCGCCAGCCACGTACACCTAAGGTGGCAAGTTCGGATCCCCAGCCTGGGCCTGCCAAACAACAATGATGGCTGCAACCAAAAAATGGCCGGGCGTTGTGGCGGGCGCCTGTGGTCCCAGATGCTTGGGAGGCGGAGGCAGGAGACTCGCTTGAGCCCAGGAGTTGGAGGTTGCTGTGAGCTGTGATGCCATGGCACTCTACCCAGGGGGATAGCTTGAGGCTCCGTCTCAAAAAAAAAAAAAATAAACTGCACATGAGAGGGATCTGGGTTGCACGCTCCTTATGACAGTTTAATGCCTGATGATCTGAGGTGGAACTGAGCTGGTGCTAGTGCTGGGACCGTCTAAATTGCAGGAAAACAAGCTCAGGGCTCTCACTGGTTCAGCATTATGGCAAGTTATATAATTATTTCATTATATATTACAATGTAATAATCATAGAAATAAAGTGCGCAATAAACGTAATGTGCTTGAATCATCTGAAACCATCCCCCCACTTCCATTCATAGAAAATTATCTTTCATGAAACCGGGCCCTGGTGCCAGAATGGTTGGGGACCACTGATGTGTAACATGGCTTTAATTAGAAATTCTACTCTGAGAACCAGACAAGGTTTGGAACTCAACTGTCTGTAAATTGAGAATTGCATAAGTACACTGAGCACCATGCTGGGCACTCCCTTAACTAAGAAACACACTTTTCCAGCATCAGAAGGGATGGGCCCTGAGTTTTGCCAAAAGAGAGAAATGAATATGAGGGCAGATTTTAATGACATATGATCCTCTTTATAAGATTGATGACTTTCCAGCCATCAGTGAAATAAAAGGACTCGCTCTATTCTTTGGCCCATTGAAATGTGCCATACATGGCTCGGCACCCATGCTAAGTGGTTAGGGCTCCAGCCACATACACAGGGGCTGGTGGATTTGAACCCAGCCCAGGCCTGCTAAACAACAATGACAACAACAACAGCACGAAAAATAGCCAGGCATTGTGTTGGGCAACTGTAGTCCCAGCTACTTGGGAGACTGAGGCAAGAGAATCTCTTAAGCCCAAGAGTTTGAGATTGCTGTGAGCTGTGAAATTGAAATAATTGCTTTACAACATTTGGATTTTTTTTTTGTCTTTTGCTAATGTTCACAGAGGATCTCACTGGCTGGTCAAAATAGAGAACAAAATCAAGCTTAGTTTTATATTCAATGTCAGGAAAAATGAATATATTTTGGAGCACTTATTCCTTATTAGACAATTATTTGAATTTCAAAAGCTCTTTTCTGAGAATAGTTCTAGGCATTATAATAGGAATTGCATCTTTAGATTGTCATAGTAATTAAGTGGGTACAAGAGATACTGTATCATGAGACTCCCTTAGCCACTAGGACAATCATGTATGGCAGATTTTTTTTTAAAGACAGTGTCTCACTATGTCACCCTCAGTAGAGTTCTGTGGAGTCACAGCTCACAGCAACCTCAAACTCTTGGGCTTAAGCAATTCTCTTTCCTCAGTCTTCCAAGTACCTGGGAATACTGGCACCTACCACAATGCCCTGCTATTTTTTTTTAATTGCAGTTGTCATTGTTTAGCTGGCCTGGGCTGGTCTGAACCAGCCAGCCCTGGTGTACGTGGACCGTGCATTACCCACTTAGCTGTGGGCGCCACACTCATAATTTTCTTTTTCTTTCTTTCTTTTTTTTTTTTTGAGACGGAGCCTCAAGCTATCCCCCTGAGTAGAGTGCCATGGCATCACAGCTCATAGCAACCTCCAACTCCTGGGCTCAAGCGAGTCTCCTGCCTCCGCCTCCCAAGTAGCTGGGACCAC